>SNQJ01S0161639.1:41491-54066 GCA_010110895.2 Picea sitchensis
CGTACAGACCATTTCAATAGATGAAGTAGAAAGACCCACGTAGAAACTTGTTGTCATAGTATTCAATAAATAAATGTGGGCCCAGTATTTTGGGGTTTCGCGATTGGGGACTTCGTGACTCTGGTTGCAACATTCTAAGCCTTTCGATTTCTTGGGTCCCGAAATGCCAAAAGGGGCTTAATGGGTTTGGCACTTCCTGTAGCCTCTGCCCATGCGACCATGCCTTGACCTAGGCTATATCCTCGGAGCGTGTCACGATTTCGAGGTTTGTAAGGTTGCGATGTAACTCCAACCTTTCCTCCTTCTAATCCCTGAAGTCCGATATTTTCCCCTCCGTTTTCCCCGAAGACGAAATGCCATAATTTTTTTCCCCTTGAGAGATCAATGGACCTGATTCTTTTGGGATTTTCACAAACCGGGAGTTCACGATGTAGCATCTACAAACCTCCTTGCTGCTCCAAAACTCGAACTCCGAATCAGTGAATTTCAAGGCACGCCATCAACGGCTCCTATTGCTTCTCATCCAACAAACTCTATTCCTCCTGAGCTTCTGAACACTAAAGGATGACCAGTATTAACTTCCGCACAGATCTATGAGATCCAATGGTCCATGGGATTTTGGTACCTTTCCCGAGGAAATTTCACCATCCGTTCTTCTAAGGATATCTGGCCAAAATGATTTGGTGTTCTACCACCGAATCTTGACTCTGCGAGATGATCTTTGATCCCCACCTCCCTTTAAGTACTTCAAAGGTGGTATCCCTTCTGATCTTTATCCCTATGAACATCAAGGGTTCCTTCGACCTAAGTTTAGACATCGCCTTTATACATTTGAGTATGCTGGTGTAGTTTGAGAATTTAGGGAAGAATAGAGTCATGGAAGGAATTTACCCATAGAAGCTTTTCTATTCGAATAGATTAGAATAGTGTAGTAATATCCTTATGGACAGAGACAAATCATTCCTTCTCTTAAATTCTAAACTTAAACGAAAATTGATTTATCTCATAGAAAAAGGAAATTTTGTTTTTATGGTAAATTTGAGGTTCATTACAAGAAGAAAGGGGCTAAGCCTTCATTTTTCAAAAACACTGTGCAAGGATAGTTAACTCTCCAAGAGCCAAAAATGTCGAAGACAGTGGGACAAAAGTAATGGAAACAACCTATGTAGTGTTGGGGTTGTGGCAGAAATCATATGCTTAGAGATTTCCCTCAAAGAGGTTATAAAGTGAGGACTGCACAAAATGTACAACAAGATACGACAATGGAGGACATGGGTAGAAATGTACCAATAATTTACGCCACGCTGAATAACAAGCATGCTGAGTTTTAGTCACACATGATCGAGGTGGAAGGCAATATTAATGACCAACCTATTGCTATTTTAATTGACTTAGGAGCTAGTCATAGTTATCTACATCCTAAGATGGTGGAAATATTTCATTTGTTGAGAATAAATCTTGGAAAATCTTGGTTGGTGCAGTTAGCTTCAGGAGAAAAAAGGAAAGTTAATGAGGTGGTTAAGGCATGTCCTTTGGATATGAATGGATTGTTCACAAAGGATGATTTTAATGTTATACCTTTGGGTTCGTACGATTTCCTCATTGGTATGGATTGGTTGGACGAGCATCATGTTGTTATGGAGTATTATAATAAGGAATTTACTTGCATGGATGAGCAAGGAAATTTGAGATCGGTTCAAGAAATTCCAAGAGTTGTGATTATCAGAGAAATTTCAACCTTGCAATTGAAGAAAAGTTACAGGAAATGATGTCAAGTATTTGAAGCGCACATGGAAGAGGAACCTAAGGATAAAGTACCAAGTGTGGAAGACTTCACAACATTGAAAGAGTATGAGGATGCATTTAAAGAGATATTGGGATTGCCTTTGAAGAGAGATATTGATTTTTCTATAAATTTGATGCTGGGAGCAACACATGTATCCAAGACTTCTTACATGATGAGTACACCAAAATTGAAGGAGTTACAGATGCAACTTGAAGAGCTTCTGAAGAAAGGGTATATACACCAAAGTGTGTCGCCTTGGGGTGTGCTAGTTTTGTTCGTGAATAAGAAGGATGGTACAATAAGACTTTGTATCGATTTCAGAAAGTTGAACAAGGTAATAGTGAAGAACAAGTATCCTTTGCCAATAATAGATGATTTGTTGGATCAACTAAGGGGTGCAAGGATATTTTCCAAGATTGATCTCAAATCTGGATATCACCAAGTGAGAATAAAAGAGGAAGACATCGGTAAGACTATATTCAGAACAAGTTATGGTCATTACAAGTTTACATTGGTGCCATTTGGGTTGTCGAATGCACCAACTATATTCATGTGTTTGATGAATGGAGTTTTTAGAGAGTATTTAGATAAGTTTGTCATTGTATTCTTGGATGGAATTCTTACTTACTCAAATTCTAAATAAGAGCATGCAAAACACTTGAGGAACGTGTTGTAGGTTTTGAGGGAGCATCAACTTTATGCAAAGTTGAGAAAGTATTCATTTTATTAGCGAAAAATTCACTATTTGGGTCATATCATTTCAGAAGAAGGAATAACTGTGGACCCAACAGAGATAAAATCCATTGAGGAATGGTCAATGCCAAGAGATGTCATAGAAGTGAGATCCTTTATGGGACTCGCAGGTTACTACCAAAGGTTTATTGAAGGATTCTCAAATATTTCAAATCCAATTTCATCTTTGTAAAAGAAATGTGCACAATTTGAGTGGACTCCCGCATGTGCAAGGAATTTTCAACACTTGAAGAGTTTGTTAACAAGTGCGCCAATTTTGAGAATTGTTGATCCAGATGCAGATTTCGTTGTGTGCACAAATGCATGTAAGGAAGGAATCGGTGGAGTCCTAAATCATAATGGACATGTGGTATGTTATGAATCAAGGAAGTTGAAAGAGCATGAAAGACTCTATTCTACGCATGACTTGGAATTGGAAGCCATAGTGCATGCTTTAAAGATGTGGCAACATTATCTCATGGATATAAATATTTGAGCTAAGAACAGACCATTTTGGTTTGAAGTATGTTTTTGAACAACTGATACACATGGATGTCAATGGACTCCCACCTATTCCAACTGGTTCATTTTGACATTTGTTTTCCTGGTTTTTAGGTCCTTGACTTCTAGGGCTATTTTGAGTCCCTAAACAACATTTTTAGGGCTCGCCACTGGTAGACTATAAATGAAGTCAAATTCTGGAGACAACACGTGTAGTCCTCGGCTAGACCTTTCCAATGGGATATCATGCACCTAAAACAAAGATCGTATGCAAAAGTTACAACCCCGAGAAGTTGATGTATTAGCTTACCCCAACGAGGCCCACATGACTTTTGGCACTTCATCTCCTAGGGATAGGTTTTTGGATGTCTAGGGTGTTTGAATTCATGGTTATTGTAAAAGGGCCTTCAAATCCTTATTATAATTGTCTTCTTGTGAATGAGCGCATTCGTCACATCTCTTCTGAAAGATAATCAGCCACCATTCCAACAAGATTGTTTTCCACTGCATTTAGAGTTTCAGCTTATTTCCTTATTGAATAGAAAACCGGTTTTACTATATCTTTGTTATTTTGTATTAAGTATATTTTAATAATTTGTATTCATTTTTTTCTACTCATAAAATACAGATCAGTGGTATCAGAGTGGTCTGCTCCTTGTCATCTGAATGCATGTCCCCAACGAGGTTAGGGTACAAAGAATTGGGTCTCGAGCTTGTTTATCTTTAGGACAAAATCTCTTGCATGCCCAATCAACCTCTCATGGAAGGAGAACAGAAATATGTTGAGACATGATATCCTTTCAAAAATTTTCTTGAGGAATCCCTCACACAATAGAGGAACAAGATGATGGATAGTTTCACGCAAATCCTTTGGCGGCTGCCAACATCTTCCTCAAGCGGAGGTGCCACCCCCTTCAAGGTACAAATCAACTTTGATATTCCTATATTTGAAGGTCATATAGACGCAGATGTTGTAGACAAGTGGTTGAATCTAATAGAAGGTTATTTTTCTATCCATAACTTTTCGAATAGAGAAAAGATTACTTTTTCACTCCTCAAAGCCGTTCCCCATGTCAAATATTGGTGGGAAACTTTCTGTGAGAAAAAGGAAACAAAGGAACCCTCATTATTTTTAGTCGCAACCACCTGGGAATCCTTTAGGGATGTTATTAAGGAAAAATAATACCCTGTCAGAAGTTATGACGACTTGTATACCAAATGGACCACACTATGGAAAGAAAGAGACGAAGCAGTGCCAAAGTTCACAAATATCTTCCATACCTTGCGCACCAAGCTGGGTATCAAATATTCAAAGTGAAATCTGGTGCTCAAGTATTGCGGTGATCTGCATAGATACATCCAGAATAAAATGGAATTTCTGTACATCTCATCCTTGGGCATGGCCTATCGATATGCTGTCAAAATTGAGTAGAAGCTCAAACAAAAGATGTGACAAATTGGGTCTGGGAACCCCTCACATAAAATGCTAGGAAAGGGCGGCCCCAACCCATAGAACAAAGTATAGAGAAAATATGGACAGTATTAGGACAACCAGTCCAAGCTGCAAACAAATAAGGACACCATAAATACAAGGAAAGATACTAGGAAGTGGTGTGACTTCCATAAGATCCCTTGACATAACACTGTTGATTTCCACTCAAAGAAGTCACTGGTGGCTGAAGTGAAAGCCTCTGAATCAGATGTGGGTTATGACTCTGATTCAGAACTAGAAAGGGGATGATAGATCATTGATGAGGAACCTAGTGCCACCATTGCTACCACCAATCTCCATCCTGGTGAACCAGACGATCCAGAAGAAGGCACATACCTTTTCCATTCACAGATGTGGGTAAAATGCACCCCGCTGCACTTAATCGTTGATAACGGTAGCCAGAAGAACCTCATCTCAGTAGAGGTTTTCAAGCAACCAGCCCTACCGACAATGCCGCACCCACAACCCTACACCATTAGATGGCTCCACCAAGGAAGCAATCTTCGTGTCATCCAATAGTGTTGACTATCATACGACATCAATCCCTTCAAAGACGAGGTATTGTGTGATGTTTCCCCTCTCGAACTTTGTAATGTTCTTTTGGGCCAACCTTATTTATGGAAAAAGCATGATGTATATGAGTCTAGACCTCATAGTGTTATTATTACTTTGAAAAGGAAATTGTACAGGATACCTGAGGCAGTCCCTCCTAGTGCTATTTCCTTGATCTCTGCCAAGAAATGTAGGAAGGTCATCTCTCAGACCGGGAAATTCTTCTTCTTCGTGATTCACTCTCATAGTGAGCGAAATATCACAACCACATCTAGGGATTCCACGACCGATCTCTCCACACAACTGAAGCAAGTGGATAAGGTTGTGGAAGAATACACAAATATATTCTCCTCTCCTACTGGGGTACCTCTCCACTACCAGGTCAAGCATCCCATCGACCTGATCGCAATTGCACTGCTACTGAATGGGCCAGTCTCTCGCCACTCTCTGTTAGAAAACATGGATATCAAGAGGAAGAGCAAAGAACTGATCCATAAGGGGCACATCCATCCTAGCTCATCACCTTGTGGGATCCCAATCATGCTAGTGCAGAAGAAATATGGGACATGGTGACTTTGCATTGATTACCGAGCCCTGAATAAAATCATAGTCTAAAATCGGTACCCGATTCCCCAAATCGACAACCTCCTTGATTATCTCATGGGGGACACATATTTCAGTAAGATTGATTTGAAGTCTGGCTATCACCAAGTCCCAATAGAATATACAGATGTATGGAAGACCACCTTCAAGTCAAAAGAAGGTATTTTTGAATGGTTGGTCATGCCCTTTGGTTTGAAAAATTCTATAGTAACTTTTATGAGGATGATGGATGATATCTTGCGACCTTTCACCAATACTTTTGTAGTGGTGTATTTGGATGACATCCTCATCTACAACAAGACTTGGGTGGAACACTTACAACATATTCAACAGGTTATGCACACCCTATGGTAGCAAAAACTTTAGGAAAACTTGGAAAAATTCTCCTTCGGCATGGACAGGATCCATTACTTAGGATACATCATTGATAAATATGGTGTGCATGTGTATTCGACCAAGATCTAGGTCATCCGTGACTAACCAACCCCAACCAAACTCACTGAGCTTCAGAGCATCTTGGGCCTCGACAATGTCTATCACATGTTTATGTTGGGATTCTCTCATATCACATTGGCCCTCAACAAAGTAACTAGGGGTGAAGGTAAGGAAAAATTTGTGTGGGGAATGTCCTAACAAAAAACCTTCGATGACTTGAAGCAACATTTGTGCTGATCCTCACTACTTTCATTACTGGACCTGCAACATCCTATTGAGATCGAGATAGATGCTTCAGACTATGTTGTGGGCATCGTTCTCACTCAACATGACCACCCCATGGCATATCATAGTGAGACACTATCAGATTATTTCCGTAAGTACCCTCCTTACGACAAAGAAATGTAGTCCATTATGAAAGCCTACCGCCAGTGGAGAAATTAAATTCTTGGGAGGGAGACAATCATCCACACTGATCACAATCCTCTATAGTTCATGTAGACACAAGGAAAATTTCAGAATGACTGCCATCAAAAGTGGTTCACATACTTACAAAATTTCCACCTCAACATCAAGTATAAAACATGAAGTACGAACTGAGTTGTTTATTGCCTCAACCGACCTCCAATCATGGTACTCACCACAGTGCTATACCCTTGCATCCATGAGACCTATGAATGGCCCCACCTCTATGAGGAATACCTTGAATTCTCCACCACCTACCAAATGTTGGACGCCAACTCAATTGTCACTAATTTCCATCTTCAAGACGGGTTGTTTTGCTGTCTGGGCCATCTTTGCATTCCATCAAGAGAGAGTGCAGAGATTATTTGGGAATCTCACTTTAGTCTAGTGGCAGGACACTTTGGCATCAAAAAGACAATGGTAGTTACATAGAAACATTTCTACTAGACGAAACTACGACAGGATGTTGAAAATTATATCAGGTCCTAGACCGCTAGCGCTATTTCCAAACTGACCACTAAGAAACAAGGCCTGTACACCCCTCTGCCTAATCCTGACAGGTCGTGGGAATCCATATTAGTGGACTACATGTCAGACCTACCATCCACCAAGAGGGGAAATGATTGGTTTTTTTTGTTTGTTGATCGCTTTTCCAAGATGGCGATTATATCCGTCTGCAAGAAGAACATCATAGCAGAGGACATTACCAAGATCTTCTTTGAATGAGTATGGGTACATTTTGGGATCCCAAAAATCATTATCTTAGATTGAGACAGTTGGTTCGTCAACACATTCTGGTCGAGCCTCTGGTCACTTCTGGATACCAAGCTCACCAATTCCACTTCTTTCCACACCAAGACAAATGGCCAAACTGAGGTCGTCAATTGGATAATCGTACATATCCCACGCATGTAANGAGATGATAGTTTTACCTATGTCCAACATAGCTACAACTGAGCCCTGCATAGCTCAACTGGCCACAACCCCTTTCAGGTGGGGTTGGGATTCCAACCATTGGGCCCCATGGATGTTGCACTACCCCTAGTGACCACCTCGACTGACTCATCCCCTACTCCACCAGAAGCTGGAAAAGCCATCCAGTTCATTGAGAAGATCCAACACATCCACCAACATGTTCAAGATATTCTACAAAAGTCTAATGCCAAGTACAAGCAACGCCATGATCAACACCAGGTGTGACATAAGTTTCAGGTGGGTGACAAAGTTTGGTTACACTTGCAGAAAGAATGCCTTACAGGGCCCCATAATAATCGTTTACCACTCTGTTATGGGTTGTACACCATTACCAAGGCTATGGGTGACAATGTGTTTGAGCTCAACATTTCCCCTTTCCTTGGCATGCACCCAGTCTTCAACGCGGTTCTCCTTCGACCATATTTCCCACCATTATTGGACACCTTAGAGATAGCAGAGTAGTTGAAACCAACAGATCTCAACCCTGACTGCATGCAATAGGAATCCAATGATCAAATTGTGGACACAGAGATCAAGGGCACTCGATAGCAAAGGATCCAACTTTATCGAGTCGTTAAAGTAGGGCAAATCCTACACCAAGGAAAGTGGCTCACCCGATGCCAAATTCAGTAGAAATTTCCTCATATGATGGGGGAACTCAATGAAATGGAGACCATTGCTTCCTAAGTGGGGAGGATTTATCCACATGGATTTTGGTGGCTTCCCACCTATTCCAACTGATTCATTTTGGCAGTTTTTTCCTAGTTTTTAGGTCCCTAACTTTCGGGTCGTTTGGAGGCCATAAACAACATTTTTAGGGATTTCCATAGTCAGAATGAGAATAGAGTTAGATTCTAATTACAACATGTGTATTCCTCGAATAGACCTTTCCAAAAGGCTATCGTTCACCTAAAAACAAAGATCATATGCAAACATTATGATCCCAGGAAGTTGATGTACTAGCTTACCCCAATGGGGCCCAGATGACTTTTGGCACTTCATCTCTTAGGGTTAGGTTTTTGGATGTATTGGGTTTTGGAATTCATGGTTATTGTAAAAGTTCCTTTAGAGCCTCATTGTAATCATCTTCTTGCGAATGAGCGCAACCGTCACATCTCTTCTTAGAGATAAGCCACCACTATTCCAACAAGCTTGTTTTCCATTGCATTTTACAGTTTCAGTTTATTTCCTTATTGAATAGAAAACCAATTTTACTGTATCTATGTTATTTTGTGTTAAGTATATTTTAATAATCTATATTCATTTTGTTATGCTCATAAAATCCGGATCAACAAACAAGTTTGAATGCTAGACAAAGCAGGTGGTTTGAATTCCTCAGTGAGTATAACTTTGATATAAATCATATAAGAGGAAAATAGAACATAGTGGGTGACACACTCAACAAGAGGGTGCATGCGATGTATGCTACAACCATTAGCATGTGCCAGAAAAATTTGTGCGACATAATTTTGGAAGTCGCCAAATCAAATCTGTGCTATATGGATAGTGTGACCTTATATCAAGGTATGTCACAACAAAAAATTGAAGGTTATGAACTAAGAGGGGATGGGATCCTCATGTCTAGACACATATTCTATGTTCCAAATGATCGAGAGTTGAAGAGACTTATATTTTCAAAGATGCATAAGGTTCCTTATGCTGGATATCTAGGTCATCTGAAGACAATTGTCAGAGTCAAGAAGCAATACATTTGTCCAGGTATGAAAAAGGAGGTTGCGGATTTTATTGCAAGATGTCTTGAATTTCAGAAGGTCAAGGTTGAGCATAGACATCCAACCAGTTTGATACAAAATTTTCCCATTCTTGAGTGGAAGTGGGAAGTATTGACCATGGAATTCATAAGTAAGTTGCCCAGGACTACTAAGAACCATGATTCTATTATGGTGGTGTTGGATGAGCTTACTAAACCTTCCCATTTAATTCCAGTGAAATCAATGCACAAGGAAACCAACATTGCTAATATTTACATGCGAGAAATTTCCAAGCTGCATAGTGTGCCTAAGATAATTGTGTCTGACAAAGATTCCAAGTTCTCCACAAACTTTTGGAAAGGGCTATTCAAGATATTTGGAGAAAGTATGAATTTCAGCATAACATATCACCCTGAGACAGATGGTCAAACAAAGAGGGTAAATCAAGTGATTGAAGACACACTGAGGATGTATGTCATGAATAAACCCTCCAAATGGGAAGACTACTTGCATTTGGTAGAGTTTTCTTACAATAATAGGTATCATGCATCTTGAAAGATGAGCCTATTTGAAGCACTTTACGTAGAAAGTGAAACACACCTGTGTATTCTTACGACGTCAAATTCTGACGAAAACATGTGTATTTATTGGATATACCTTTATAATGGGCTATCGTGCACCTAAAACGAAGATTGTATGCAAAAGTTACGACCCCGGGAAGTTGATGTACTAGCTTACCCTAACGAGGCCCACATGACTTTTGGTGCTTCATCTCCTAGGGATAGGTTTTTGGATGTCTAGGGTTTTGGCATTCATGGTTATTGTAAAAAGGCCTTCAAATCCTCATTGTAATCATCTTCTTGTGAATGAGCGCAGTCATCACATATCTTCTCAGAGATAAGCCGCCACCATTCTAGCAAGATTTTTTTCCGTTGCATTTATAGTTTCAACTTAATTCCTTATTGAATAGAAAACCAATTTTACTATATCTTTGTTATTTTCTGTTAATTATATTTTAATAATCTGTATTCATTTCATTCTACTCATAAAATTTGGATCAGTGATATCAAAGCGGTCTGCTCCTTGGCGTCTTAATGCATGTCCCCAATGAGGTCAAGGTACAAAGAATTGGGTCTCGAGCTTGTTTCTCTTTAGGAAAAAATCTCTCGCATGCCCACGTGACCTCTCATGGAAGGAGAAAATAAATATGACAATACATGAGATCCTTTCAAAATGTTTCTTGAGGAATCCCTCACACAAAAGAGGAACGATATGATGGATAGTTTCACAAAAATCCTTCGACGACTACCAATAGCCTACACATCTTCCTCAAGTGGAGGCGCCCACCCCTCCAAGGTAAAAATCAACTTTGATATTCCTATATTTGAAGGTCAGATAGACGCAGATGTTGTAGACAAGTTGTTGAATCTACTAGAAAACTTATTTTTCTGTCCATAACTTTCGAATAGAGAAAATATTACTTTTGTGCTCCTCAAAGCTGTTCCCCATGTCAAAGATTGGTGGGAAAATTTCTGTGAGCAAAAGGAAACAAAGGAACCCTCATTATTTATAGTCACGACCACCTAGGGATCCTTTAGGGATGTTGTTAAGGAACAATACTACCCTGTTGGAAGTTATGACGACTTGTATACCAAATGGACCACACTGTGTAAAGAAAGAGACCAAGTAGTGTTGGAGTTCACAAATGTATTCCATACCTTGCGCACCAAGCTGGGTATCAAATATTCAGAGCGACATATGGTGCTCAAGTATCGCAGTGCTATGCATAGATATATCCAGAATGAAATGGAATTTCTGTACATCTCATCCTTGGCATGGCTTATTGATATGCCATCAAAATTGAGCAGAATCTCAAACAAAAGATGCGACAATTTGGGTCTGGGAACCCCTCATAGAAAAATCCATGAAAGGGCGGCCCCAAACCCCACAAAAAATTACATAGAAAATATGGACAGTATTAGGAAAACCATTCCAAGCCGCAAGCAAAGGACACCAGAAATACAAAGAAAGATACTAGGAAGTGGTGCGACTTCCATAATATCCCTTGGCATAACACTGTTGATTTCCGCTCAAAGCAGTCTCCGGTGGCCGAAGTGAAATCTTCTGAATCATATATATCATTGATGCAGAACCCAGATCCACCGTTGCTTCCACCAATCTCCAACCTAGTGAACCAGATGAGCCTGAAGAAGGTGAGTGCCTTTTCCATTCACATATGTGGGAAAAAGACACCCCACTGCACTTCATCATTGATAATGGTAGCCAAAAGAACCTCATGTCAGCAAAGATCATCAAGTGGCTGGCCCTACCGAAAACACTGCACCCACATCCCTACACCATTGGATGGCTTCTCCAAGAAGCGAACTCCACGTCGACCAACAGTGCCGACTGTCGTACGATATCAAGCCCTTCAAAGACGAGGTATTGTGTGATGTTTCTCCTCTCAAAGTTTGTAATGTTCTTTTGGGCCAACCTTATTTATTGAAACATCATGATGTATATGATTCTAGGCCTCATAGTGTTATTATTACTTTGAAAAGGAAATCATACAAGATACTCGAGGCAGTCCCTCCTAGTGCTATTTCCTTGATCTCTACGAAGCAATGTAGGAAGGTCATCTCTGAATTATGGCTACCACCAAGTCCCAATAGAACAGATAGATGTATGGAAGACCGTCTTCAAGTCAAAAGGTCTTTTTGAATGGTTGGTCATGCCCTTTGGTTTGAAAAATGCTCCAACAAATTTTATGAGGATGATGGACGATATCTTGTGACCTTTCACCAATACTTTTGTAGTGGTGTATCTGGATGACATCCTCATCTACAACAAGACTTGGGCGAAACACTTGCAACATATTTAGCAGGTTCTGCACACCCTGTGGTAGCACAAACTATATACAAACCTGGAAAAATGCTCCTTCAGCATGGACAAGGTCCATTACTTAGGCTACATCGTTGATCAATATGGTGTGCATGTGGATCCAGCCAAAATGTTGGGCAATTCAATTTCTTAGATTTCTTTCATTTAATTATCAACCAAGGATGCTCATAGGCTTGTGATGATGCCAGAAAAATATATGCATGAGTAGGCATCTAACTCTAATTTAAGCAAATTCAATCAAATCCTAACTCTTTCATTCCACTTAATAAGACTAAGTTGTTGTAGGAAAGAAAACACTAGCTCCCTTACAGGAGGTCCTCTCATGATGTTTCATAAAACCTATCAATAGTCAAGATCATCAAGTAAACACTCATGCATTGAAAATAAATACACTTAAAAAGGCTTAGTTGTTGTAGGCATG
>SNQJ01S0161640.1:0-21560 GCA_010110895.2 Picea sitchensis
TGGAGAAATTGCAGACAACACACTAAATAATATTGTGTACTATTTTTATACCTTTTTTCATTACAGGTACATAGTTATGATTATTGCAAGTTAGGGTTGTTGACTAATCCAAAACTAGTCATGTGAGACTAAAGTAAAGTTTGATGAAAATGATAGTCTCTTGTTAAGGAAGGTTTGTAGGTATGTGATCATTATTGGTTCAATTACATGCATAATATATTACCAAACATAAATTATCAACCAAGATTCGTAATCAACAAAGTTGTTACAATATATGTGCCGACAACAGGTGGTTTAACTATGTTTGATGAGTATAGCATAAATAAGAAACATTCAATAACAAAATACTCTATTTTCACACTTCAAATATAACACTCTTCACACAATTCAAAAATTAGAAAGAAAAACTCATAAACAAGCATATGATCTAAAATTCTTGCTCGGGTGATGGACTTGTTCATTGATGGCTCATGAAAGGGAAAGATGAACTTTGATTCTATCTCCTAGAGAAACTAAACTAACAAACATTAACATGTTTCATATTCTAAAAAGAAAGCATCAATCAATTCTAGAAGAAATAACAGGTAGAGGAAGACACTCCATTGTAGGTTCATGTAGGGTGAGAGATGGAGATTTGGTCTCATTTCTTGTAACAACTCAATTCAATAATAACTTGAAAACAATCCATATCTAATTTTTCACACTTCTTCAAACCAATGATATTCATAAAGCAAATCAATGCAACTTGACAATTATGAAAAAAACTATTTCGTTCCTACACAGGAAACATAAGTCTTTATGAGATGTTTCATTTGTTGGCTCATGTAATGCGAATGATGGACTCTTAAACTGTTCTTGTACTTCCACACTTTGCAATAAATTCTAATAGTCAAATCAAAATAAAATAACAGGAAATCAAAATCTATACTAATAATTTACAATGAGCTTACCAAGCTGGATCAGTGGGAACTTGCTGATGCCAACATGGAAGCTTTTTTATCAGCATATGATAAATTCTAAAATACAACAGGATCATTGAATTCAAACTTCCATTAATCTTCAGCAAGTAAATTTACAAAAAAAGTTTGTTCAGAAATCCAATCTGCAACATAACAATTCCTCCCCTTGGCTTAGAGACATAACTCACTTTATATATTTTTTACATTACAATTTGGATCTATACAAGAAAATCCATGAAAAATCAAATCAAAACCATTTTCCATCAATAGAGGTCAAGTACAACCATTAGCTAATCAAGGAAATGCATTTTCCACAAAATCTAAGCATGATCCTAGATTTTTTGAAAAATTGGCAATTTAGGCTAATTGGCCTCAAAGAACCCTTAGTATCTTCCAGGTAGTAGATGATTTTTCCAAACCATTTTTGGATATTCAATATGGATGGGTTATAGACAAACCCATTTGGATTTTTTGAAATATCATCTCCCATATGCACACAACTAGAGGCACAATATGGCACTTTAGAAATATCTTCTACTAAAATTCTGGAAAATTTGTGTATTTTTAATAAATTCACCTCAAAGAACTTTATTTATTTCCACAACCATGGAGAATGTTTGAAAACGGCCCACATAATACTCAATAGGATATAATAGGAGAAAAACCCATATCCCATAATTTCGAGATTCATCTTTATTTTCACTAAAATCGAGATGCAAATCCGGTACCAGAATCTTGTAGGATGTTGGTACCGGACTAGCACAGTTGGTACTGGACTAGCACAGTAACAAATCAGAGTACCGGATCAGTGAAATAGTGGTACCATAATAGGTGCAGAGTTGGTACTGGATCAGGTGGAGGTGGTACTGGATCACTGCAGTGTTGGTATTGAATTAGGTGGAGTACCAGAATAGAACAATTGGTTGTTGTAGTACCAAACTAGAAGAAGTACCAGATGAGGTGAAATCATGTCATGAATGTTGCTTAAATTAATCAAAGTAATTAGAAATCATTTGAACATTAATTATTCAATTCTAATCATTAATAAACCACATAAATCATGACTAAATGAATATTACCTCATGTACATGTAAAAGTAGCTAAAGGATGTAACAATGAGGATAAGAGGTAAAGGGTTCATGCATCTATGGAAAAATTGGTTAATATATGGGACAAGATAAGATAATTGGAGGTGAAAAAAAGGAGGCTCAACAATCATATACACCAGGTCTATTACAGAGTTACAAATCAGATTTGGATGATGAAATTGATGAGGTGTTTTGGTTGAGGTACATGTTGGGTACATGGTTGAGACAACTAGTTGATGAGTTGGAACATACATGAGGTGTATAGTTGAGGATGTTAGTACATCTTGATAAGTCATAGTTTATGTGTATTTGATGCATGATTGGTACATATTTGGTGCATGGTTTATGCACTCATTGATGGTACAGGTTGAGGTACAGGTTGGTGCATGGTTGATGCACTTGTTTATGGTACATGTTGATTACAGGTTGTTTGGTATAGGTTGGTGCATGGTTGATTCACTTGTTTATGGTACAGGTTGATTACAGGTTGATTGGTATAGGTTTACATCAGTATATCTCACAATGATAGTGTGACAGTGGTTTCATTATTCTACTTTTATTTCAGGGCGGTTGGAGGGGTCAAGGACATATGGTTGTAGCCAAAGAACATAGGGGGTTGTAGTATCCTTCTAGTTGTAGCTAGAGAATTGGGGCATTGGAGCTTCCCTTAGGTTGTAGCCTGAGAAACTAGGGGGTTGGAGCCTCCTTCTAGTTGCAGTTGGTAAACAAATGAAGTTGGTGCTTCCAATGAATGTAATTCTTAAAGACATATAAGAAAAAACATTATGTGGTTTTCTCCCGCTTTGGGTTTCCACGTAAAACACTGGTGTACTGTGTATGCATGTGATTGTTCATTTGTTCATTGTTTATTTACTCTACAACTATTAGATAATAATGCTACATTGATATAACACTTTCATTTTATGGTGAAAAGGGATTAAATCTCTCTATTACTAATTCACCCCCCTCTCAGTAATCCAACAATTGGTATAAGAGTAGGTTCCTTCAGAAAACATTTTAACCACTGGAAGGAGATCATGGATTATTATGAGAATGGAGTACCACTGTTTAATGGTTAGAATGGTTTAAAGTATGAGATGTGGAGCAGAAGGACGAAATTATTTTTATAGGCACAGGGGAATTATATTTGGCTATCAGTCATTATAGGATATGATAGTTCAAAAAGGGAAAAGTCTGGAGCCAAAAAGGAATTGAATAAGAATAAAAAAATAGCAATGGATTTCATCTGGGAAGGATTACCTAATCCGGTAAGAGAAAAGTTTGGTAAATTTTCATCAGCCAAATAACTTTGGGATAAGTTACATGACATATATTCTTCACCCATTGCAGATTCAAAAAATGCCAAAGAAGATTCCTATGCATATAAAGAAGAATTATGTTCTCCATGCAAACAGATTCAGAAGATGAAGAGTACATAATCACCAGAGCTATGTTGTTTTTCTTTAATTGTGAAAATCACAGACATCTTGAAATAGAATGCCATGAAGGAAATGAGACAGAAAAACTAATTCAAAAGGAAATTATGAAGCATAATTGATTAGTGCTTTAGATTAACTAAGATAAGAAAGCAGGTCACTCAAGAAATAATTTATGAAACAAAAGGAAAGTGTTCACATTTTTGAAGAAGCCTAACATGTCATCGAGAACTTAAGAACTTAGCTAGAAGAAGCCAGAAAAATTGAAGAAAATATTGAATATCAAAAGCAGTATTTGGAAGCCAACATAGTAGCACAGAAGGAAGAAGCAGAAATGAGAGAGAAGATATTGGCAGGTCATCTTAAGGAAAGAACTAACGATCTAAACTAGCATGAGGCAGAGTTTGGTCAAGAAGAGAAAGGACTTGAAGAAGAAATAATGACATTAAAATCCAACTTGAAGAAGAGAAAAGAACATAAGAAGTCATGAAGTCTCAGATAATGAAGAAAGAAGAAGAGGTTGAGAATCTTGAAGAATAAATTGTCATAATGAGAAGTAAAACTGTCAACCTCAACAAGAACGTTGAAGAGACAAAACAATACACATCAGTTATAGAGAATGAAGAGAAGCACTCTAGGTTTCTAGAAAGGAAGAATAAAGAAAATATAAAGAGTTATGCAGAAGTACTCAAAGAAAGGAATCATGGTCAACTAGAATCTAAGAAAACTATTGAAGGTACATCTTCAAGAAGAATATCCATGTTAAAGCCACAAAGAAGCTTCAATCATGATCATGATCAGTCAAGGAAAAAATTCAGAAGGACTACACCACAAATAAGATCACTCACTCCCAGGTATGCAATTTGTTTTTATGGTCATTGTGTTTATTGTACTAATTTTGGACATAAGGTTTCAGATTGTAGGGATTATAAAAATGTTCAAGCAAGAAATGACTATGTGGCTCCAGGTAACATTGAATGTTACAAATGCCATAACTATGGATGCATAACTAGTGATTGTAGAAGCATGATCCATGTTTCCATGAAAGAGAACATTGATATCAGATATAATAAAGTATGGATAAGAAAACATGAAGAACAAGTGAACAAAGACCAGGTCCCAGAGATCACAAGATTGACAATAAAACGAGATGAAGAAAATTCTACAGAGAAAAAGAAAGATGTCAGATACAGAAAGGTTTGGAAAACAACTAAAAGAAAAGAAGGACATGTAAATAAGGAATAGGTTCAAGAGATTGTACTTTTAGGAATTGTAGTGAAAGATGAATCCACAGACAAAAAGAAAGAAGTTAGAGCTCAGAGAGATGATGAATCTACCAATGAATATGATGATGAATACACATCATACAAGGAATTGTTCCGAGCCATCTGACTTAGAGAATCCCATGTAACATGAATATTAGATAGGGGGAGTCTATGCGATAGTTGTGACATACCAAAGAACCATCCTTTGAGTAACTTGTAGAGTTTGAATAGATAGATCCAGAGCAATCAATTTGAAGAAGTACAATCAGTTGTATTAGTGAATACTTCATTATAGTATAGTGATAAATGGGTCAGAATTATGGACAACTGTGCAGTAGATTCTTGGACAGTATGGACATATATGGATTTGTAAGAACACTTAGTAGTTTTGGATAGATATATGACAGTCGAAGAGAGCATGGATTCATATGTTGGTTCGGAGAGTGGTTCAGAGACAAAGGAACATTATCATAATGGATGACAATTACACTGGAAATGGCTCAAACAATTCTAATGGATTGAAAATTGCCAAATATTTTTTTGGACACATGCAGTGAATACAACAGTTCACATTCAAAATAGATTAATGCTCAGAAACAACACTAGAAAACCCCCCTACGTTCTATGGAAAGGAATACTAGAAAATGTGAAGCACTTCAGAGTATTTGGAAGCAATGCTACATCAAAAGAGAATATGGAAGAATGGGAAATTTTGAATCTCGTGTGGACAA
Source organism: Picea sitchensis (assembly GCA_010110895.2). Classification (NCBI taxonomy): domain Eukaryota; kingdom Viridiplantae; phylum Streptophyta; class Pinopsida; order Pinales; family Pinaceae; genus Picea; species Picea sitchensis. The sequence continues at coordinate 5,480 of SNQJ01S0161640.1, forward strand.
AGGAGTACTTGTTGGTTACTCAAGTACAAGGAAAGCATACAAGTGTTACAATATGAGGTTGAACAAAGTTGTGGAAAACATCAGTGTAACAATTGATGAAACAGGTAGATGAGAATTAAATAAAGAAGAAAATGAATCAATGGAACAACTTTACGAAGAAGAAACAAAAGATGAAGAAGGAGTATAAGGGGAAGATGAAGAGGATCAAACATAAGTAGAAGAGAAAGTTCAACAAGTGCCTCCAAAGACACTATTGAGGGGTCATAAATCCCTTTAACTCAACAATAGGAACCAAACTCGCTATGAAGGTCCAATTAGACTTTGCAACATTTGATGGTGGAATGGTTCTCTAGAGATTTTGATCCAACCAATTTATCGATGGAATTTACAGAGTGATTGACATGATATCTTCTTATGAAAAATTCGTCTTTCAGTTTAAATGTTCTCTTTTTGTCCTTTCTTTTATTAGATAGGTCTGATTAAAAGATGTGTGCTGGTATAAACCAACTGGTAAAAGGGGGGTTCTTAACTACTAAAGAATGTTGAGCTTGAGATAACCCTCATGCTCAATCATGCAAACAAAGATATTCACACCTGTGACAAGCCTAGTACTAATACATTAACTTGTTGGTATTTCAATTATTGACTGAGATACAATTATCGAAAGAAAACATACATGTAATAAAATGATGGCAAGAAAAATAGTTTCCTTAGCTCTAGAATTAATCAAACATTAACACAACAATTTTCTTTAATCATTATATACAAGAACTACAAAAATATTGAAACATCTAACTTATCAATAGATTCATAAACTCTTACTCATTAATGATCCGGATTATTTTCGGCATGAAACAAGAGAGGAGATATAATAAATAAATGTACAGAGATATCTCGGATATCCAATAATATAAAATAAATGTATCAGGGATGAAACCATAAACACAGATATACATTAATACACGATTTCTATTAATTAAATAAATGTACATAGACTATAAAAATACAGAGTGAAAGACTCGCTAGAATGGTGGCATCTTATCTCTGAGAAGAGATGTGACGACTACTCACATTCGCAAGAAGATGATTACAATGATGCTCTGAAGGAATTTTTAAAATAAACAGGAATGCCAAAAACCCTAGACATCAAAAACCTAACCCTAGGAGATGAAGTGCCAAAAGTCATGTGGGCCCCATTTGGGTAAGTTAGTACATCAACTTCTCGGGGTCGTAACTTTTGCATACAATCTCCGTTTTAGGCGCATGATAGACCATTGGAAAGGTATCATTGAGGAGATTCATTTTGGTGAAAATATCAATGAAACTTCTATATTTCTCCTCATTTTCCCAAAAATGTCGTTTAGGGCCTCAAAATCGCAATGGAAGTTAAAAACTGCTAAAAATAGTAAGTTACCAAAATTGTCAGAAACCTGTTTTGAGCCAGTTGGAAAAGGTGGGTGGCCACCGATATCCACCTAGATCAATCCTCCCTCCTTAGGAATAAATGGTCTCCATTGCGTTGAGTTTCAGGGGGAGAGGGAAAATCATTTGTTGAATCTGCATCTTGATGAGCTACTTTCCTTGTTGGAGAAGTTGTGTTGCTTAGCTTGTTGAAGGTTGTCACGAACATGTGGCTGTAAGGGTTGGAACTTTTTAACCAGTTTGGCTACATTAGATTTCTGTGTGCAGAAGGAATCTTTGCACTTTACTGCAACCTTGTCGACCTGCTTCTGTTGGATAGAAGGTGGTTGGAGCAAGGTTGTAGTGGTTGTAGTGTTCTTCTGTTCCCCTTTTGAATAGATTGTGAAGAAGCTGAATTTTGCAGTATGAGATACTACCTTGTGGCACTGTTTAGGTGGAACAATAGTTGGAACTACCTCTGGTATTTTGTAGAGATGACCCCCCAAAGTAACAATGACAAGATGTGGTCAAGACTCATAAACAACATGGTGTTTCCACATATATGGTTGGCCCAGAAGGACATCACATACATCCAGTGGGGAAACATCACATGATACCTCATCCTTGAAGGTTTGGATGCCATATGATAGTCAACACTGTTGGTTGAAACAAAGATCACGTCCTTGGCGAAGCCACCCGATGTTGTATGGTTGCGGGTGTGGTGTTTTTGACAATCCCAACTATTTGATGACCTTTACTGAGATGAGTTTCTTATGGCTTCCACTATCAACAATAAAGTGCAGCGGGGTCCCCTTCACCCACATCTGTGAATGAAAAAGGAACTCCCCCTCTTCAGGATTTGTTGGTTCTTCTGGTTGAATTGTTGCGGTTGCGACAATAACAGTGGGGTCTGTGTCATTGATCTGTCATTTACGAGTATTTTCAGAATCATATTTTGAATCAGGGTTTGGCTCCTTGTCTTTGATCTCGGCCACCAATGATTGTTTTGAGTAACATTCATCGGTGTTGTGCCAAGGTATTTTTTTGAAATCACACCATTTTCTGGTATCCTTCTTTGTCTTCCCGTGACCCTTCTTTTCCTTTGGCTTGGACTAGTTTTTGGGAGACTGTTTGTTAGTGTCACCTTTTTCACACTTTGGTTGTTGTGGATTTGCAGACCCGAACTCTTGTTTGTTTTAGTGATTAAATTTCTTCTCAATTTTAACAACATATCGATAAGCAACACTGAGTGATGAGATGTCCAAAAAATCCATTTCAATTTGGATGTATCTTTGTAGAGCCCCATGGTATTTCAGAACCAAATTTTGTTCAGAGCCTTTGACACCCAACTTGGTGCGCAAAGTATGGAAGGTATTGGTGAAATCCATAACTACTTGGCCCCTCTCTTGCCACAATGTGGTCCATCTCATGTACTGGTCCTCATAGTTTCCAACAGGCTAATGTTTTTCCTTTACGACATCCACAAAAAAATCCCAAGTGGGCTCGACCCCATATATTCCAAACTCCTTTGTGGAACTTTTCTCCCAGTAAGTTTCCCACCAATTTTTGACATGGGGGAGATCTTTAAGGAGTGCGAAGGTGGTCCTTTCCCCATCGGAAAAATTATGAACAAATAAATAACCTTGTAACATGTTTAACTATTTGTCTAGGGAATCTGCATCTATCTCACCTTCAAATACGAGAATATAAAAATTAACTTGTACCTTGAAAGGAGAGGTTCTTCCAAAGTGGTTGTTTGATGAATATGTTCCTATTTCTATCGGTAGGCGTTTAAGGATGTGGGAAAAATTCTCCATCATTTCATCCCTCTGTCCCGTGAGAGCTTGATCAAGCAACAAATTTATAGGATCGTCTGCTTCATTGTTTTTATTTTCTTCTACAATGGAGGGTTTCTTGGGCATGAGAGAGCGATTATATTTAAGAGAGACAATATCGATACCCAACTTGCTATACTTGGACCTCGTCGGGGACATGCAATGGAAAAATGATCAAGAGCAGCATGCTTTGATACCATTGATCCGGATTATTTTCGGCACAAAATGAGAGCGGAGATACAATAAATAAATGTACCAAGATATCTCGGATATCAAAAAATATAAAATAAATGTATCAGATATGCAGCCATAAACATAGATATACAGTAATACATGATTTCTATTAATGAAATAAATGTATAGAGACTATAAAAATACAGAGTGAAAGACTCGTTAGAATGGTGGCAACTTATCTCTGAGAAGAGATGTGATGGCTACTCACATTCGAAAGAAGATGATTACAATGAGGCTCTAAAGGCCTTTTTGAAATAAAAAGGAATGCTAAAAACCTAACCCTAGGAGATGAAGTGCCAAAAGTCACATGGGCCCCGTTTGGGTAATTTAGTACATCAACTTCCCAGGGTCGTAACTTTTGCATACGATCTTCGTTTTAGGCGCATCATAGCCCGTTGGAAAGGTATCGTTGAGGAGATTCATTTTGGGGTAAATTTTGAAGGAACCTCCATATTGATCCCCATTTTCCCAAAAACATCGTTTAGGGCTTCAAAATGGACCGAGAAGTTAAAAATTGCTAAAAATAGTAAATTACCAAAATTGCTAGAAAATTGTTTTGAGCCAATTGGAAAAGGTGGGTGGCCACCAATATCCACCTGGATCAATACTCCCTCCTTAGGAAGAAATGGTATACATTGTGTTGAGTGCTCAGGGGAGAGGAAAAAGTGTTTACTAAATCTGTATCTTGATGAGTTGCTTGCCTTGTTGGAGAAGTTGCTATGCTTAGCTTGTTGAAGGTTGTCACGAACATGTGACTGGAAGGGTTGGAACTTTTTAACCAGTTTGGCTACATGAGATGCATGTGTGCAGAAGGAATATTTTCACTTTGTTGCAACCTTGTCTACCTTCTTTTGTTGGATAGAAGGTGCTTGGGGTGAGGCTGTAGTGGTTGCAGTGGTCTTTTGTTCCCCTTTTGAACAGATTGTGAAGAAGCTGAATTTTGCAGTATCAGATACTACCTTGAGGCATTGTTTAGGTGGAACAATAGTTGGAACTACCTCTGGTATTCTGTAGATATGAACCCCAAAAGTAACAATGAAACTATGTGGTCAAGACTCATAAACAACATGGCTTCTCCACATATATGGCTGTCCCAAGAGGACATCATAGACATCCAGTGGGGCAACATCACATAATACCTCATCCTTGAAGGGTTGGATGTTGTATGACAATCGATATTGTTGGTTGACATGGAGATCTCATCCTTGGCGAAGCCACCCAATGTTGTATGGTTGTGGGTGTGTTGTTGTTGAAAATCCCAACTGTTTAACGACCTTTGCTGAGATGAGGTTCTTCTGGTTTTCGTTATCAACAATAAAATGCAATGGGGTTCCCTTCACCCACATTTGTGAATGAAAAATGTGCTCCCTGTCTTCAGGATATGTTGGTTCTTCTGGTTGAATTGTTGTGGTTGCGACAATGACAATGGGGTCTACATCAATGATCTATCATTTACCAATATTTTTAGAATTAGATTATGAATCTGGGTTCTACTCCTTGTCTTTGATATCGAACACCAATGAATGTTTTGAGAGACATTCATCGGTTATGTGCCATGGGATTTTGTGGAAATTGCACCATTTTTCGGTGTCCTTCTTTGTGTTCCCGTGACCCTTATTTTCCTGTGGCTTGGACTGGTTTTCGGAGGACTGTTTTTTAGGGACATCTTTGTCATACTTTGGTTGTTGCGGATTTGAATACCCAGACTCTTGTTTTTTCTGGTGCTTAAATTTCTTCTCAATTTTAAAAACATATTGATAAGCAACACCGAGTGATGATATGTCCAGAAGATCCATTTCAGTTTTATGTATCTATGTAGAGTCCCATGGTATTTCAAAATCAAATGTCCTTTGGAGTCTTTGATACCCAGCTTGGTGCACAAAGTATGGAAGGTATTGGTGAACTCCAAAAATTCTTGGCCCCTCTCTTACCGCAGTGTGGTCCATCTCATGTACTGGTCCTCATAGTTTCCAATAGGGTAATACTGTTCCTTTACCACATCCACAAAAAAATCCCAAGTGGGATCGAACCCATATATTCCAGACTCCTCTGTGGAACTTTTCTCCCAGTAATTTTCCCACCAATATTTGACATGGGGGAGAGATTTAAGGAGTGTGAAGGTGATCCTTTCCCTGTCAAAAAAATTATGAACAGAGAAATAACCTTCTAACAGATTTAACCATTTCTCTATGGAATCCACATCTATCTGACCTTCAAATACAAGAATATCAAAATTAACCTGTACCTTGAAAGGAGAGGTGCTTCCAAAGTGGAATTTTGATGAAGATGCACCTGTTTATATTGGTAGGCATTGAAGGATGTGGGAAACATTCTCCATTATTTTGTCCCTCTATCGCGTGAGAGCTTGCTCAAGAAACAAAATTATAGGATCGTCTGTGCCATTGTTTTTATTTTATTCAACCATGGAGAGTATATTGGGCATGTGAGAGAGATTTTATTCAAGAGATGCAAGATCGAGACCCAAATTTCTATACTCGGACGTCGTCGGGGACATGCACTGAAAAAACGATCAAGAGCAACTTGCTCTAATACCACTGATCTAGTTTATTTTTGGCACGAAATGAGAGCGGACATATAATAAATAAATGTACAGAGATATCTCATATATCCAATAATAAAAAATAAATGTATCAGAGATGAAACCATAAACACAGAGATATAATAATACATTATTTCTATTAATGAAAGAAATGCACAAAGACTGTAAAAATATAGAGTGAAAGACTTTCTAGAATGGTGGCAGCTTATCTCTGAGAAGAGATGTAACGGCTACTCACATTCACAAGAAGATGGTTACAATGAGGCTCAGAAGGCCTTTTTAAAATAAACAGGAATGCCAAAAAACCTAGACATCCAAAAACCTAACCCTAGGAGATGAAGATCCAAAATTCATGTGGGCCCCGTTTGGGTAAGTTAGTACATCAACTTCCCGGGGTCGTAACTTTTGCATAAGATGTTCGTTTTAGGTGCATGATATCCCATTGGAAAGGTATCATCGAGGAGATTAATTTTGGGGGAAATATCAAGGGAATTTCCATATTTATCCCCGTGTTTCCAAAAACGTCATTTAGGGTTTCAAAATGGCCCTCGAAGTTAAAAACTGCTAAAAATAGTAAATTACCAAAAATTCCAGAAAATTGTTTTGAGCTAGTTGGAAAAGGTGGGTGGCCACCGATATCCACCTGGATCAATCCTCTCTCCTTAGGAAGCAATGGTCTCCATTGCGTTGCGTGCTCGAGGGAGAGGGAAAAGCATTTGTTGAATCTGCATCTTGATGAGTTGCTTGCCTTGTTGGAGAAGTTGTGTTGCTTAGCTTGTTGAAGGTTGTCATGAACATGTGGTTGGGTTGGACCTTTTTAACCAGTCTATCTACATGAGATGCATGTGTGTAGAAGGAATCTTTGTGCTTTTCTACAATATTTTCAACCTCCTTCTATTGGATAGAAGGTGCCTGGGGCGAGGCTGTAGTGGTTGCAGTGTTCTTTTGTTCCCCTTTTGAACAGATTGTGAAGAAGCTGAATTTTGCAGTATGAGATACTACCTTGAGGCTTTGTTTAGGTGGAACGATAGTTAGAACTACCCCTAGTATTTTTTAGAGATGAACCCCCAAAGTAATAATGACACTACAAGGTTGAGACTCATAAACAACACAACGTATCCACATATATGGTTGGCCCAAGAGGACATAAAAAACATCCAGTGGGGAAACATCACATAATACCTCATCCTTGAAGGCTTGGATGCCATATGATGATTGACATTGTTGGTTGACATGGCGATCTCATCCTTGGCGAAGCCACCCGATGTTGTATGGTTGTCGGTGTGGTGTTGTCAACAATCCCAACTGTTTGACAACCTATGCTAGGATGAGGTTCTTTTGTCTTTCGCTATCAACAATAAAATGCAGTGGGGTCCCCTTCACCCACATCTGTGAATGAAAAATGAGCTCCCTCTCTTCAAGATATGTTGGTTGTTCTGGTTGAATTGTTGTGGTTGCGACAATAGCAATGGGGTCTGCGTCAATGATCTTTCCTTTACCAATATTTTCATAATCATATTCTGAATCACGATTCTGCTCCTTGTCTTTGATCTCGACCACCAATGACTATTTTGAGAAACATTCATCGGTGTTGTGCCAGGGGATTTTGTGGAAATCACACCATTTTCCATTTTCCTTCTTTGTCTTCCCATGACCCTTCTTTTCTTGTGGCTTGGACTGGTTTTCGAGAGACTATTTGTTAGGGTTTTCTTTATCATTCTTTGGCTATTGTGAATTTGCAGACCCAAAATCCCGTTTGTTCTGTTGCTTAAATTTCTACTCGATTTTAACAACATATCGATAAGCAACACCGAGTGATGAGATGTCTAGAAAATCCATTTCAGTTTGGATGTATCTATGTAGAGCCCCACGGTATTTCAAAACCAAATATCGTTCAGAGTCTTTGATACCCAGCTTGGTGTGCAAAGTATGGAAGGTATTGGTGAACTCCGAAACTGCTTGGCCCCTCTCTTTTCGCAGTGTGGTCCATCTCATGTACTGGTCCTGATAGTTTTCAATAGGGTAATACTATTCCTTTATTGAATCCACAAAAACATCCCAAGTGGGCTCGACCCCATATATTCCAGACTCCTATGTGGAACTTTTCTCCCAGTAAGTTTCCCACCAATGTTTGACATGGGGGGGAGATTTAAGGAGTGCGAAGGTAATCCTTTCCTTGTCGAAAAAAATATGAACATAGAAATAACCTTCTAATAGATTTAACCATTTGTCTAGGATATCTGCATCTATCTGACCTTCAAATATGGGAATATCAAAATTAAATTTTACCTTGAAAGGAGAGGTGCTTCCAAAGTGGTTGTTAGATGAATATGCGTCTGTTGTTATCGATAGGCGTTGAAGGATGTGGGAAAAATTCTCCATTATTTCATCCCTCTGTCACATGAGAGCTTTCTCAAGCAACATATTTATAGGACCTTCTGCACCGTCATTTTTATTTTCTTCAACCATGGAGGGTTTATTGGGTGTGCAAGAGATATTTTATTCAAGAGAAACAAGCTCGAGACCCAACTTGCTATACTCAGACCTCATTAGGGACATGCACTAAAAAATGATCAAGAGCAACCTGCTCTAATATCACTGATCCATATTATTTTCGGCACAAAATGAGAGCAGAGATATAATAAAGAAATGTGTTGACTGGGTGGTTTCCCTTGTGTTCGACGGAAATACATCTATTCACACTTTGGGATTCATGTAGTGTCTTGGATGTCATTATCCTTATTGGTGGTTTCCTTGCCTTTGTCAACATTTTTTGATCATTGGTTGCTATTTAGAGGGTCCTTTTCGTGTACCGCTTGCATTTGGCACACGCGAAAGACGCACAGGGTTGTTGGTTCATGAACATGTTCTTTGTCCGATCTCCACCAAATCATGAAGCTCCTACTTTGTTCCTCACGTTGACTAATGAGAGATGCCTCAATGCTCTCTTTTTAGTGGGTCTCTTTCCATCGAATTCAACTCATTTATTTTGTATATGGGACCTAGAGTTTTATGAGTACCTTGAGACTTGCAGTCATTAGTGGCAAGCTCTCTCACCATTGACAGATGGGAATACATCAATGTCTCCTGATCAATGGATTTCTCAAGTGTTTGACATCGAATCCTTTTTCACACTTGTAGGAATGTAATCGGTGCCTTGGTACCTACTTTCATTATTGGTAGGTTGTTTTGCATTTGTTAAAGGTATACCTCAATGACCGGTAATCAAATGATGTCTCATCATGTTTGACCTCAACTCCTTTATTCACATGATGTATACTTGCACCTTTGGCAGACAATGTAGAAGACTTGAAGACATTACTATGCGGCCACAACTTTCCTGAGTTGTTGCTTCCCCTTCATTGGACCAGTACCTATTTGACTTCAGTGATCATGGGAGATCAAATTCTACTTCGTGGTATACATATATCTTTAGATTGATTTTGAGACTGGTTTCACTGGGCCTTGTTCGTGACTATGACAGTTTTTGGCATGTAACCTCATTTGTATTTTCCTATTCATGGCCATGAGCACTTGTTTGGTATATTTTCCACATGGATCTGCATTGTATTCTTGGCAGCCATGTATGAAAAGTCAGTACATAATGTAACAAGCAATTGAGTTCATCCAACTGGTTCTCTACCAATTCACTTCTGGGTTATTTATAATGTATTTCGTCCATTGCAAATACTCCTTTGATCTCACACACTAGGGGGCATCTGTTATAGCAAGATTTGCCTCACCGTTTCTATCTTTCACATAGGGCCTTTTTCTATTTCCCTATGCAGACTTATCATCCCTTTTTGATGAATCCAGAGCTAAAAAATATACATTTTCCCACATATACGCTCCCTATCAGTTATACAAGATGCGTATATGCTTACTGCTCCACCACAAATCATGTATATCAGTATTTGTGCCAGAAAATACAAAATGAGGTCGGGTTTCCATGTCACGATAGAATATCTCTGATCCTTTCCCTTCCATATACTGGAAACGTTCCAACTCGGCCCTTCAGTTTCATTTTGAAGGCTATAAGAGAACAATTTCAAGCTATGGAAAAGAGGAGAAAGCATTCAACTTTGAGAGAAAATTTACTCTGGAGAAACTACTTCATATTGAGTCTGCATCCCTTTGTCCCTCAAGTCTGAACACAATGTTCATCCCCCAAGATCTTTCCCTATTGTTGAGAGGACCTCATGGCCTCTTTCCTATGAGCTTGCCTTTGGTGGAGGATTGAAGTGGTGGAGACCCAGTTGAAAGGAACTTGGTTTCTTGGTTTTGAACCATGTTGACATAGAAGTCTGTAATGTTGTCACTTATGTTGATCAATTATTAATAGAAATACTCATTTCCCATCCTATTGGTATCTTACAAATATATGATTATTATCCATGGGCGTGTTTGTAATGTTTATTAATGGAATATTTTATCTGATGTGATAACCCCTTTTATATCATCACTATGTACTTGCTCTGCTTGTTTGTTGAGAACTTCTTGCGGGTATAAATCTTTGGGTCAAAGTGCTCAACAGTGGAACATCATCAAACATTGGATCGAGGTAGGCCTCATTCTTATATTGTACATTAGTCTATATAGCATATGTTGGAATTGAGTTGATTTCTACAGTCATACATGTCTGTTGTGGTTTACTCTTGGCCATAGAGAGTTTTCCCTCGTAACAATTTCCACCCCCTAGAAAAATTAAAAAATGATGATGTGCAAAAGGTTTCCTCTGAGTCTTCAGTGTTGTACACACCCCCTTGAAAAAATTCATAATTGATGTGTGCACTCTCCTATGTTCATTGGGTCAATATTGATCACTTGTGCAAATCCTAGTGTGCTTAATTTATGGAAGCATACTTGCCTATTTTGATTTGGTAAACATTAATCACTACGGTGAACACAATATTCATAATTTTATTGGATTCCTAAAATAATCGACCACATTAATGACGCAAAAACTAAGAAGGAGAAAATACATTATTAAAGTCCTCCTTCACATGGGGTGCACATCTTTTGGTCCCAAATGTCTCAAACTTGTGATAGTGATATTTGTATATTTGAGATTAATCTTGGATAGTGACAAATGTGTTTCTTTTTTCTACTTTAAAAAGGTTTCCTTTTTTGCATCTTTCTCTTTATTGGACCAATTTTCTTATGGAGGTTTGAAGGGAAGAGGGTTGATGAATATTTTGGGAGGATTGAACATAAGAGAGCCATGCAGAGGATCAAAATATAGAGCTATGGTTAGAGTGAGTGACCATGTTACAACAAGGAGGAAAGATAAAATGGAATCTCAACTCAATTTTAAGGAAAAATCGAGAAAACCATAGTACGGAAAGAGAGGATGAAAAGAGAAGGAAAGAAGAACACTAAATTAATTGTTATGGTTTTTGGGTGGATTATGTTATCTAGGGATGGAGACTAATTAGTGTAATTGAATTAATCTTTGACGACAAATTTTAAATAACAATAAATTAATAAAGGAAAGAAAACTAACTATGGTTATTTTACCTATATCCTTTGGTGATCTAATTAAACTAATTTCTTTATGGAAATAAATTTCCTTGGACCTCCAATGTATTGATTGTTCAAAGTGAGGAATATGATACATTGCTAGTACCCCACAAATTCCCCCCCCCNCCCCACTCTTCCATTATTTTTCGAATAGAGGACAGTAGTAACCATCATCCAAAATAGTGTCTTGTAACCCACAAGACTTGATATGAGTGGATCCCACAATCTCACGAGGAATTACACATCAGTGGAAAAGGTTGAACCAACTATAATATCACTTAGCGCGTGATTAACCCAAATTATGAAGATGAAAGAGAAGTGAAAAGGAAGAAACTCACTCAAAAGACATTATCTTAGCTATTGAAGATGTTGGGTCAAAGCTAAGTGATGTAACAAAATTCCAAGATGTTTTCTCCACCTACGAAAACATATACATGTCACTACACCTCCCAACCAAAAACTCTTGATCTTGATATATAATACAATCCAATAAACAACTCTCAACCTACCATATAAAACAATCAAACAATAAAGTGTAGTGTGAGGACCAGAAATGACCTAATAAAAGTGATATCCCTCTTTCCCTAGCTATGTTGAAACATCCCTTGAGGTAAAAGAGTTGAATAATCCAAAGTGTGAGAGGGGACTAAGCTAATGGAGATGCTCTAGGAAAATATGACAAGCATTGAAAGGAGAATCCACCAAAAGGAAAAAGATATTTGTAGAGATATTGGAGATGATAGTAGAAATAAGTCCAAGAGTGTGGAGAAGGAATAATAGAGCTACATCATATTTGGTGCTAATCCATAAGGAAATAGTGAACATTGGACTAGTCATTGGGTGAAGCATTCCTTCATAAACAGGAATCCCACTACAATTTTTAACTATGAACCATGGGTTTAAAGGCCTATACCACATCTATTTTCCTCAAATAATGTGTTATGTTCTATGGACCATGACACACAGACATGGTATAACCTAGGAAAGATCACACCCCAACAACTAGTGGGATTTATTCCATGAGTATTGTAACATTACATGATATCCTCATTAGGTACCTCCCTAGGTACCTAAAATTACATTAATTATTCCCCCTAGGTACCTCCTTAGGTACATTATATTCATAGTAATATAAGTGTTGAATGAAATGGTCCTTTTCTAGACACTTAAAATAATGAGAGGGGGAACCGATATTTTTGGCCTAAAATTAGGTAGGAATCATTTTGGATTGATGGAATCACATTTATTTAATTTTAAAATTGTACAATATAGTTGCAATAGGGGTATTCAAGGGTGTTGGATCCACTTCTATATTAAAAATAACAATTTCATCAAATCCAAAATTACAATTTCAACAAATATTGCCTTATTGGATTTTAGTTATAGGAAATTAGAAAATATTGGAACCATAGAGCATTCATCTTTATTCCATTATATTCCATCCCCCTTCACATGTTTCATCGTCAAAACATGAGTGTAATCTGTATAATATGATATATTAAGCAATGTATTCAACTAGTACCAAACATGAGCATCCATCCATCCTAGTGATATTTGGACATGAGGTTCAACTTCTTTCTTTCCACATCGACAACAACTATGGTTACTCGTTTGGTTATCTATGTTTCTATGATATTCTGATATCCCCACTAATTACTTTTATTCCTCCATGTACCTCTATGCTATTTTTTTGGTTATGTTGGTTTGGTGTTTTGACTATTTTTCCAATGGCCAAATCCTTTTTGCATATGACAATTATATATTCTATGCTCTCATTTAGCCATTTTTAAATTTATTATCAAGATTTATGCATCAATTTGCCATGGAATCGCACAAGGTATGTATAATCCTCATTTTTTGCAATGGTTTTATGATTAATTCATCTTTATTTGATTGATTATGATGATCTAACGTTCTTGTTTGCTTGCAATAGGTCGAAATCATGATCCAATATTCCATCCAGTCCCTCATCCATACCTTCATTTGACACTCCATATGACACTCCATATGGCACTCAAAGCACACAGGAGCTGGCGGTTAGCACATCGACGGGATTTGATGGATGAGTCAGAGACATGGGTTTTATGCGCACTCATTTCCTCCAGCTATGGAGCTCGACGCATCCAGGATTGGCTAGTTGCACCAACCGCTAAGTGGAGAACACAAGACTGTTAAGGAAGATGCTTTTTGTTACACGAGTTTAATGAATTATTGTTTTTAGAGAGTGTCGACCCTTCCAGTGGTCGACCTCTCAAGCTCTGTAATAATCTATAAATATTATTGCCTATGCCATGAAGAAGAGGATGGATTTTCTTTTAGACAGACATTATCTTCATTTTATTGTATACTCTATTTTTAATGATCAATATCAATGTTGCGTTAACCCAGTGACTGTGTTTTCCTGTTGAAGTATTTCCACAAACTTCTGGGGGTGACATCAGTGGTCTGGGTAATTGTTTATATCAATTTATATTTGCATCTAGATATAATTTCCTTAAATACATCTTCAATTTCTAAGTTGCTTGTTTAATTCCATTCATTGTGTATATATTTTTAATTTCAGATTGCTTGTCAAATTCACATACTTGTATATCTTCTCTAGTTTGCATCTCATTTTTTGAATTGTGTGTATGTCACAGAGCATGTGTGGATGTCCATGTTTATTGTTTATATTTTGATTTCTAAAATTTTGTTTGCAGGTTGTAATTTATTTGCTTCTAAACTATTTAATTATGTATTTTTCTCTGTGTTTCATAAAGTTGTAAATCACTGTCCAAAGTAGTTATTTAGATAGTAATCATTTATTAAGTTGTAATTTCAAATACTCTCTGTAGGTTTTCTTAACTTGTTAATTTTGTCTCTAAGCATCAGCATGATATGATAGAAGTTGCTTTTGAGTTATGATTTTCAGTATCATATTAGTTATAATTTTGCGTTATGATCTTCAATGGTATATTAGTTAATTTTAATTTATAATTTTTAATGAGATTCCAGTTATGAATTTGAATTGTGATTTCTAATTAGCATTAGTTATGATTTTGTAGGTTTGCACGAATTAATCATTCTAAACAAAGTATTTTCAATGTTATCTTAGTTATGAATTTGAATTAGGATTTCTAATTAAAGTACTAGTTATGAGTTTGTATATTTTCATGAATTATTAATTCTGTACAGAGTATTTTCTAGCATCAAATTAGTGTAAGGATAATTAGAGTATTAATTATGAATTATTAATTATTTTTGCACAAGGTTTATAGATTGTAGCAGATTAGTGTAAGAATAGGCTATTATTTGAGTATATTTGAGTTTATTAGCATTAGATTAGGCTAGGCTTGGCTAGATTAGAGCTCTAGACCTGCACATACAGTGATGGCACCTCGAAGCCTACGAACTCTGGGTTGACAATTTAATGTCAAAATAGATAGCATATATTTCACTCGACATTTTTTCCGCCGTTGTCAGGGAGGTGCTAAATGGATTAGAGCTTAGGTAGGTAGGTTTCCTTTAATTACACAACAAGGGGGAGGAGAAACTTTAAGATGAGAGGTAAGAACCAACACATCCATTTTAGTGGGTTGATCCAAAGCCTTGTTGTTCCCTTTTCGCAAGAGTGCTTACTTTTTCTGCAAGTTTTCTTACTTTTCTTAGTTTGTTTACTTTTCTTAGTGTGTTTACTTTCTTGAAATTTACTTCCCTGCAAGTGTGTTTATTTTCCCACAAGCATGCTTTCTTTTTTGCACAGTGTGTTTACTTTCCTACAATTTGTTTTTCCTACCAGTGTGCTTATTTTACTGCAAGAATGTTTTCTTTTATTTATTTTATGCAAGTTTTATTTCTTTCATGCAAGTGTGCTTCCCTTTCACAAAGTGTGTTTATTTTTCCTTTCATTGTGTTTACTTTCATACACGTGTCAGTTTGATTTCATTCCTACAATTGTATTTTATTTTATGCTTTGATTTCTTTCCTACAAGCGTGGTGTGTTTGGTTTGCGCAAATCTCCTTTAAATATGTATTTCATTTTTTTAGGTAGTTGTGATTAAAATATTTAAAAAATATATAATAATGAAAAAAAATGGGGGTTTTAAGAACCCCAAACACTAATCCCTGTGTGAGGCGGGATCTATCAACTAACATAATGAACTCAGAAGAAACAATTAGCTTGAGGGAACTTTCTCAAATCCTAGCAACAACTGATATTTCTTCTTTTCAAGAAGAACATATTTTAGCAGCACGAAAAGTGTATCTATCTCTCCGGAAATATTAGAAGAATCAAGGTCCTATGAGCTACAAAATGATTTTCCTTGCCAAAATGTGAAGGAAGCTGAAAACTTATGGACTACATCCAGTCAAGAGAAATCACTAAGACCTGAGATTGAGGAGTTTTCAACATCCATCTCAACAGATCCTTTATTTAATTCAGAAATCAATCATCCAAAAGAAGAGAATTTGCATAACACAATGGAGGAGAGCATAGAAAGTATTGTTGATGAACATCAATATTACATTGAAATTTGGTTTCAAGAGATCATCA
>SNQJ01S0161641.1:0-20393 GCA_010110895.2 Picea sitchensis
GAAGATCCATGTCAAGTAAGACAGGTCATGGCCACCAAACATACACTGTGGATCCATGCCAATATGACTCAAATCTGAACATAGCCACCAAAAATACACTATGGATCTATGTGTTAAAGACTCAAATTTGAACATAGAGATCAGACATACACTGTGGATCTATGCACCAATACAATCTGAATATACTCCAACACAACCTGAATCTGACAGAAAAGATCCAAGGTCTTCATATCCACCACTCTATAGTACGAATCTAACGATGTGAATGCATGTCCTGGAGTTGAACATGGTATAAACCACTTGATTACAGGTCAATGATGAGAACCGTTAACAAGTGCGAGGGAAATCACCATTAATGTCAATGACTCCCAAGGTACACTAATACAATCCAACGAATGTGAATTAATGAGCTGAAGTCGAACACTCGGCGGAATCTCCCGATCACGGGTCAATAATGAAAACCCATTGTCGAAATCAAGGAAACTTGCCATTGCGGCATGCAAGTTCTAAGGTACCAATTGGTTTCTAAGTCTAATTCCTGGATAATGAGTTGAATTTGACAGGAAAAGACTCGTCACAGGAGGGCCTTATCCCACATCAATGACACGAAATGGGTAACAAGATTTGATGTAGATCAGAGTAACAAGTGATTCAGGACTGACTCAGGGATGGCTGACACAATAGAAGGCTTAAGGAATGTAGAAATGGCCGACCCAATAGAAGGATTTCTGGGTTGAACTTATTTTTTGAACATATTGATGACATGACAACTGTCTTGGAAACACTGACTCAACAATAGGGATCACATACCGATTTGTAATATTATAAAGGAGTATGATCAAGAGAGGAGTGGAGTTTCCAACCTAGACACAAGGCGAGTGAAAGGGTGTCATGTTCAAAAGCGACTCTTCCATGAAGTACAGGTTTAGATACATTTCTTTCCCAAATTTCCCCCCACCATTTCTGGCGAGTACCTCTTTATTTTTACGCAAGCTTGAGGAGGATAAAATATGCTTGTGAATTTAAGCTCATCCTTTGGACGAGTCCCTCGGAGTATGTTTAACGAACCCTACAAAGGAGTGGTTCGGTCCCATATGGGCCTTTCGATGTTTGTTTAACGAGTCCAAATAAAGAAAAATCGGGGTTTTTTCATGTTTATAAAGTCTGAAAAACACTTAAAGAGAAATCTCTCAGTTCCTTTTTCGTAAAATAATTTGACAGGACCGAAAAAGTGATAAACTATCGCCCATTGAACATTTTATTCAAATACTTTTATGAGCGTGAACAGAACAAGGTCACTCAACAATCTTTTCATGTTTAGAGAGTCTGAAAAGTGCTTAAAGGGAACTCCAGTGGGTTCCTTTTTTGTATAACCTTTACGAGTCCGAAAAAGTGATAAAAGTATACTCGGTTGCATTCTCACGTATTTACGAGCACGAGAAAGAACAAATACTAAGCTCGGTAACTTATTCTCATGTATTTACGAGCATGAGAAAGAACAAAGACTAAGCTTGAGATTTTTTTCATTTTTACGCAAGCTTTAAAACAAAACAAAACTATGCTCGGGATAGATTTTAATTTTTACACAAGCTTAAAAACTAAACAAAACTATGCTTGGTCCTGGTTTCATTTTTACACAAGCTTGAACTAGAGGAAAATATTCTTGAGGTAGGTGGTTTCATTTTTACACAAGCTTGAACCATAGAAAACTATGCTTGCGACTTCCCAATGCATGGTTGGTACTTAGCCCCCAGCTTAAGAATCTAGTGGCTCTAACTTCATCATGAAGTCCAGAGGCTGTAAGCAATGTCCCCCAAGATTCATTTCATCCAACTGCAAAGATGAATTAAATGAAGCTTCAAATACTAGACGTAGGACTTGACTCAAACAGGGAGGGGGGAAATTGTTTCATTTTTTTTAAACGAGCTTGACACAGGAGAAGAACTATGCTCGAGAATCCAAGTTCAATCCCTAGACATATGTTTCATTTTTTAATGAGCTTGACACATGAGAAGAACTATGCTCGAGAATCCAGGTTCAATCCCTAGACCTATGTTTCATTTTTTAATGAGCTTGACACATGAGAAGAACTATGCTCATAACCTCTGTTTCATTTTTTAATGAGGTTGCCACAGAGACAAAAAACTATCCTTGTAAGTGGTTTCATTTTTTAACGAGCTTGAAATCAGAAAACCATGCTCAAAGACCTCTGTTTCATTTTTTAACGAGGTTGCCTCAGAGACGCAAAAAACTATCCTCGTAGTCTGCTTGATCATGGATTCCAAGAGGACAATGCTCCGGAAGGACACCATATCAAGGGACAAAACTCGATCATGGCTTCTAAGAGGTCTTCACTGGAAGGAATAAATACACTTTGGAAGGACACCATGTCGAGGGTCGCAATAGGAGTAAAGAGATCGGGCTCTAACAACCCTATCGAAGAGATCACCATGTCAACTACTGGATCTAAGTCATCAGAAGTTGAATTGAGGGGAAAAAACACCACATAATTGACCTGTGGCGGGGGCGATACCGTGTGCATATAAGAACCATTTAGGGAGGCAATCCAGTCGAGGTCAATGAATGAAAGTTGATCAACAATCACAACTCATCCATCGTGAGGGAAAGATATCACACGAAAAAGAGTAGACACAATAGCTTTCATGGCATATACATAATCTTACCCAAGGAGTAAAGCGAAATCTAAGGGATCTTGGACTACCATGACATCAATAAAGACAGTTTTCCCTCCCAAAGTTATAGGAAACTAAGGAAGGGTCCCTAAAGGTTGACTAGTTCTTCTGTTAAAAGATAATAGATTCTGTGTAACTGGCGCAAGCTGAGGACAACCCAAAGCTTGCCAAGCAATAGAGGTCTGTTAAGAACCAAACATCAATATAGCATATAAAAACCTCAAGAAAAGTACTCAACGCCTTGAAAAAGAGATAATTTCAGATAATAAGCCTCTTCGAGGGGGCAACCTCCTTTTACCCCATTTAAATGTTCAATTACAAGATGATTCAAAATGAAAATGTCTCCTTGGTATATATAGGAGACTAGGAGGTATAATTACAATTCAAATGAAAATGTCTCCTTGGTATATATATAGAGACTAGGAGGTATACCATAGCCAATGGCCTAAAGCCGCCATAATTAAAATAACATTACTAATCTAAATTACAACTAATGGCATAAAGCCGACATAAATAAAATAGCATTACTAATCTAATATGCCCCACTAAGGTAATGAGCCAATATTAGGGCTTAACATGCCCTCCTCTTGAGAAAAGTGTTTTCCACAACACTTGAGTAACTCGATGCTTCAGATAAAAGACTCCATCTTCCCAAGTGGAATATTCAGTCGGTAGTTTCCTCCATTTAATGAAAGACTCTGAAATGGACTTATTCCCTCGGGCCATGAATCCTTGTGTTGATGGCTTCAGCTCCAATATGATTTTTCCTTTCCTCATCAAGTTCCAAATATAGTTGGAACCGGGATCTTGTCACCTATAACCTTCTTTAAGCATGAAACATGGAAACCGTGTACTGCGGAAGATGCAAAGTAACTCCAAATTTGTATGCCATAGTACCAATCTTTGCAACACCTTATAAGTGGGCCATAGTAATTGCGGATAATTTCTATTATCCTTCGTCGTTTGAGGGGACATCCGCTTTGTATGGTTGTATATTCAAAAAATACCCAATCCCCTACTTCAAAACTTTTCACTACGATGTTGATCTACAAGTTGTTTCATGCGATTCTGTACATGGTCGTTGTCCCTAAGATTTGAGAATTTTGTTGTTGATTCTCATGTGCTCTCTTAACGCTTGAACCTTATATTTTTTTTAGAGAAGAAGGGATGGAAGGAGAGTGGTATCCATAAAGTGCCATAAATGGTGTCATTTCTTTGTTGCAGCAGAAAGGAAGTGTTATACCACCATTCCGCCAAGGTAAATCCATTTGAACCATTGTGTTTGTTTATCGAGACAAAAAACGAAGGTAGCCTCTAGACATTTGTTCACTATCTCTGCTTGTCCATCGATCTGAGGGATGATAGGATGAGCTATGTGAGCCAATTGAGTACCCAAACAAAAATACTCATGTCCAAAAATGTCCAAGAATATGGGATCTCGGCTCACACAATCTTTAATGCCGCCATGTAGCTTTGAACCTGCTCCATGAATGCGTAACCGCATTCAGCTTGAAGGGATGAGAGAAGTGCACAAAGTGCATACTTGGTTATTATATCAACAATCACCACATGGTTACCTCTCTTCTTCGACTTTGGTAACCCCGTGATGAAATCCATGGAAACCCTCCTCCCAAATGAATTTGGGATGATAATGAGCCAAAATAATTGGGGTCTTAATTGTTTCCACTCCTATTTTGTTGGTAAACCACACATCCTGCCACAAAACTTTGAACATCAACTTTAATGCCATCCCCAAAAAAAAATCCTCTTGACTCTATGGTGGTTTTCAAAAATCCCTAGAAAGTGCCCTCCCATTGGAGAGGTGTGCAATTCCAATAGTACCTTTGTTTGAGTTGGGAGTTCTTACAAATATAAGCTTAATCTTCGAAATATCATAGCAAATCATTTTTCCATGTGTATCCTGATGTAACTGAATCCTCATAGTAACCTTTGAAATGAGAGTCCGCCACTTTTTCGCCATTTTTCCTCCATCCTCTTTGCTTCTATTATCCAATCGGTTGGATGATCGAGATAGCACAATGGAAGGCCTTAACATATTCATCCTTTTTTGAGGGTGCATCTGCCACAACAATTTTTTTCTCCTTTTATAGACGATTTCAAAAATCATAGCCCAATATCTGGTTACCCATTTTTGTTGTTCTTTGAAGATAGTCTTGTTCCAAGAAGTATTTAAGACTATCATGCTCCTGCTTTTGACCTTGAAGTGCCTACTCATTAGGTAAGGACGCCATTTTTTCCATTTTTTCAATGCATGTATTGCCATCATTTCCTTCTCATAAATGGCTTGTGTAAGTCTCTTCCCTTGAGTGGTCGAATTTCTAAAGCTGGCCTCCTTCTTGCATTGGGACAAGACCAATTCCATTTCCGAGGCATCACATTCCAAAAAGTTGTCTTTTGTGAAGTTCCGGAGTGGTCAAGACAGAGTCGCATTAATACTTCACTCATTTGCTCGCTCAAAAGTTTAGTTGCCTTGGAGTCCACCATCCTTTCTCTTAGTTAGCAATCAAGTAGCAGGTCGCTATTCTTCCATAGTTCAAATAAACTCATGGTAACTCCTGTTAAACCCAAAATCCTCTAAGATTTTTAATGCTTTGGGAATCTGTCCAACAATGCTTTTGGTCTAATCTTAGTGTCCACCTTGACACCTTCATGATACAATATGACCCAAATACTCTATCTCCCTTTACCCAAAGAAACATTTGGATGGTTTAGCATATAGTTGTTGTTCTTTAGTAGTTGTAGCACCTTTGTCAACATGTTGTACATGATCCTCCCAAGATTTGCTATAGATTAGTATATCATCAAAAAATACTAACACAAATTTTCAAGGGAAGGGCTTGAAAAATGGAATTCACCAACCCTTTGGAATGTGGAAGGTGCATTTGTAAGGCCAAAATGCATGACCAAAATTCATACCTATTCTCATGCTCCTAATGCTATTTTTGGGATATCTTCTTTCCTTCATTCGATCCGGATGATACCTTGAACGGAGATCCACTCTTAGAAATAGATTGCTCCATGTAGTTCATCTAACACCATCAATCATGTGAATGGGAAAATTCATTCTTTAATAGTGATCTTGTTGAGCTCTCTATAACTGGACACATACGCCATGAGACACATTTCTTGAATACCATTACCATCAAAAGTGCAGTAGAACTTTGGCTAGGTCTAATAATGCCTCTAACATTACTTCAACCATACTCTCAATTTCAATCTTTCCGGAAAGCATAAGGGTATCCTCCAGATGGGTTTGATTTTAGGAGGAACACTCCCGTGAATTAGGTGAATTTCATGATCATGATTTTGAGTGGGTGGGAGACCTTGGGAATATCTTCAAATACTTGGAATGCTTATCAATGATCCTTTGAGATCTTGAGGAATAGATGGCTTAGATGTTTGAACATTCAGTGAACACATAGTTGTTGCACAATGCCTTGATGCCCCTTTTCAATAATTTTGTCATGCCGCTAGAGATTATCACCTCATGTGGCTTCCCTGATACCTCTTAACTCAATTTTCTTTCCCTTCCAATGAAAAATTTCATGAAAAGTTCTGAAAATTAAAAAGCCATTGTTCCTAATGATTGTGGGGGAACATCATTGGATTCCTGTGTACCACATCTGCCGCACCCATGGGTATAGAAATCATTGGACTATTCATTACATATCTCTCCAAGATTGATCTTATTGCATTTTCCCTCGAAAGCACCATAGTTCCCCTCCATCCCAATCACTTTAAAACCCTGCGTCGGATATGTTAAATTGAGATCTTTACACTTACGCTGAATGAAATTATGAGTACCTTAACTTCTAATTAGTACCATTAATTACCTTTTCTTTTGATGTATCCTTCAGATTTTGAGGGTTTGAGGAGTGCTAATTCCAAACCAATGCATTACACCATATCGTATTTGACTCTTCAGTCTAAATTGCTTCTACATTTTCATCTTGAGATGGTTCTTCTTCTTCTTCCCTCTTCACACCTATGTGAATAATTCTCACCACACCTATGTCCATTACTATACTTGTTGTCACCAATAAAGCATAAACCTTTTGCTTTCTTCCTCCAATTGTTGAGGTGTCAACCCTTGTAGGTTGAGGTTTTAGGAGAAGGAGAATTGTTCTCTTTATAGATGTTAGATAGGTCCTTCTAGTAGCCATAGCCATATTTTACTTTCCACATTTCTGCCACCTTAAATGCATTCTCCAATGATTTAGGTTCCCAGCGAACCCTCATGTTGAATGTTGTCCCTTAAAGTTCCTATGAATACATGAATCAAGTGCTCATCCACCATCTGCTACCTTTATATTCAATCTTGAAAGTTCTCAATGTGCTCAAAAGAACCTAACCCTTTTGCTTGAGATTTAATAATTGGCTAAAGAAGGTATTGTCTGTATCCTCATAGTGCTAATATTTCCAAAATTGTCCAAGTGACGAAGCGACGGTGTGAACAAAGCCATCATACCAAACAAATTGATTAGGGTTCTAAATATAAGAAGCAAATTGCACCTTTTGTGTATGTGGCACATTATGGGAGATCAGCACTGTTCTATCCAAGTATCCATGTGATTGGGTCCTGCCATCAAACTCCTCATATCAATCTTAGGAATCGGTTGGTCTTCAAACCAAAGTTGGAGTTTCTCCATTCTGATTCACCTTCCTTGTGTCTCTACTGCGAATCTCATGGATGCATTTTCACTTTTGGGTGTCTTCTATTACAAAATTTCAATACTTCCATGATCTCCCCTTGCCATCCATCTTAGTATCCAACTTAGCTTCCATTAAACTAACTTAGCTTCCATTGAATCCCTCATCTCTTTATAGAAGTTCATCTTTGGTTACCTTCTTTTTGTAAATCATTTATCTCCTAATGCGATTTCACCTTCATCAAGAGTCCACTAGGATTTTCTGAGGGCCATTTGGTGTAGCTGGGTCCTTTGGGTGGCATGTTGGCCAAATATCACTTTGGAGTCTTGATTTTGAGGTGATTCTCGCTAGACAATATTTATTCTATTCTATCTCCCAAGTTTCAGCCCTTTCCGGTATGAAAATTCTATTCTAGGGTAGTTCTCCTGATATTTCTTCTCTACAATTTCCATGGGTCTGATCAAAATTGATGTGCCAAGTGGAATTTATGGTAAACCAAGCTCTGCCACAATTTTTGGCATTTTCCAGAGATCTCACTTGTAGAACGCCCCTGCACAAAATAATTGATATCAAATTTTTAAAATCGCACCCAAACACAGCCTGTCCACGATCCAAATGCAAACTAGTCCCACTCAATTTGATACTCTAGAAAGAAGTTATGCCTTGTTTCCACTGAACACCTTCTTGAATCTAGTCATTGGTATTCAGTCAGATACCTCATCTTACACAAGGTGTATCTACAAATTTAAGATGACCCAGGAAGCTGAAATTTTTACCAAAATTACCTTACTAATATCTGTAAATGGTCTCCAGAGGGACAAGGTCTGAAATGTTACAGAAAAATTTTATAGCAAAATTCTACAATGACCTTGGCTTCTGTGATGATTCCGTAACCCTATTCTGTTGTATCTCCAAAGTATAAGGCCTCATGAGCTGAATTTTAACCCAACGTACCTTTGATCCGGTTCACAAATAATTCTCAAGAGGTTCCTTCTGGAACCTAGAAAAAAATTATAGCAAAAATTCCACTTTGTCTCAGATGTAGCAATAAACCCCAAGACCCGAGCTCTAATACCATATGTTAAGAACCAAACATCAAGTAGTATATAAAACCCTCAAGAAAAGTACCCAACGCCTTGGAAAAATAGATAATTTTGATTTTTTTTTTTTTTTTAATTTTTTAGTTGTAATTTAAAATGTTCAAGTACAAGATGATTCAACGAAATGTCTCCTTGGTATATATAGAGACTAGGAGGTATAATTACAAATAATGGCCTAAAGACTACATACCTAAAATAACATTACTAATCTAAATTAAAACCAATGGCCTCAAAGTCACATAAATAAAATAGCATTACTAATCTAATATGCCCCAGGTAAGTGAGCCATTAGGGGCTTGCACAGACGCACCTTCATCTATCAACGCCTAAGGAATCACTTCCGGACACAAACCCCACCGAATCTAGAAATGAATGAGGGAAGACGAGGTCCAGCTAGTACATCCCAATCAAAACGGACACCCTATTACTTGGAGGGGGTTCCATGTGAGAAGGAGGAATAGTCTCGCATGGTAGATTCCGTATCAACAAGAAAAACATCAGTAGTATCATGTTTACTCTCTAGCAGGAGAGTAGGATCAATCGATGGAGAGATCATATCTAATTGATTTGCCTACCTCCAAGGGAGAATAATGACGCGGTGGAAACGGATCGACCAATCAAGTTTCACTCTCTAGAGGGAGAGGGACATTTCACCGCAAGGAAGAGGATCGGATCAACCACTTGATTTACTCTGAGGGAGAGGTTGACCTAGGTGGATCTGGATCAAACCACCAAGTGTCAACTAGTTTAACTAAGGACGTGACCGCATTGATGACATGATCAACCGTGACATCCCAATTTAAGGGTCGGATTGATCATTCCATCAACTACAAAGGGTTTGAGAGAAATCTTATGGTAAGAAACTAGAATTTGAGGCTATGAAACAATCATGCCTTCCAGTAATTTCTGGCTATCCATGTCGAAGGGAAAAAGGTGAGTTAGATGACCCCTTTGCATAACATACACGCAGAACTTCATTCTTACTTCTTTCTTCCAAATCATATCGCGGATTCGTCATCGGAGTCATTAGCATGTTGTTCAGAGGCTATTGACGTGGGTTGGCGAGGATGTAGACCATGCTTCTATAACCTTGGATAGACCCTCGTGTTCTTAAGATGGATACCCTTACAAAGCCTACAAGGGTAATTGGGCTTACATGGGTTGTTTAAGTGATCTTGACATCATCAACACCTAATCATGATTACAGTAATCGGTTGTTTTCCAACATGTTTGACAGCTGGTTAGAAGTTTTGATCCTTGTTTATTTTTCTTCTTCTTCTTCTTCGCTTCTTATCCACCAAGTTACTAGTTTGAGATCTTTCACCATGAAGAATAAGATGAAATGAAGAAGACCTTGCAAGTGAAGAAGGCAAAGAAGATCTTATTGGTGAAGATGGTGAAGGATCACCATGAGGTTGATGTTCTTGGGGAAGTGCTATGACCAAGCACTTGCTGCATTCGGGATTACCCGAGTAGAAAACAACCATACCGGCAATCCAATAGTGAGACATGGAAAGCTCAAAGTAGCGATGAGAGGAGCACCAATGTTTCCATAAGAAGGAAAATGTTGTTCCTCGGGAGTGTGGGTTCCTTCATTGGTCATTTCGAACTCACCATTAAAACAACATCCAACCTAAAGTCTACTAGGGAAAACAAACAACACACGCCAAAAATCTAAGAAAACCGCATCAGAATCCACCGAGACCTGAAAGCTAAAAGCAGCAAAACGTGAGGAGGTCCAATGTTTCCCCATAAGAAGGAAACAAAAGGTTCCCCTAGAGTGGGGGTTCCTTCATTAATATTTCGGGAATCATTAAAATATCCAACCAAGAGTCTACTAGGGAAACAAACAACACACGCAAAGTACCCAGTAAGAAAGAAAAGCAAACAAAACCTTCTCAAAGAATGAGTCAAATTAGTTGGTTATGAAATCCAATGTTGTGGGAAAAAAGTAAGAAGGGGATGAGAGAGATGGTGGAAAGTTACGCTGATGACCTACTTAATGAAATTATGTCTTTGGTGCAACCTCCCACACATAATCGCGGGTATACCCTCCAAGGAGCTGAGTGAGTTTGATCTAACGCCAATTCTAGGTAACCGGTGAAGACTTTCTCCTCTATAGTCACCTTGTGTAAAGACCGTAAATAGATAGGCCACTAAGGTTACCAATCACTGCAACGATGCCCGGGGAAACAATCGACAACCCGATCCACACACAAGAAGCGGGCATGGTATCTATCCCGAAATCAATTTAAAGGCTTCCACTCATAATTATAGGTATACTTCAAGTGACCCCCATAATACACTCTAACTTCTACACCAATACCAACAAAGTAAGGTGAGTAACTCTACCAGCCTTAATAATGCACTTGGACCCTTGTGTGAGAAGGGCTCTCCAGGACAAAACCGTAGTGGGTGGATTTTAACTCTCCCTATCGCAAAAATACTCAATTTGTTTTGTAGCTTTGGAAAGTTATCTTCACACCTATTCCAAAGCCCCAATGACTAATCTATTGTAGGTTTGTTACTCAAAATATAAAAATGTCTAATCAATTTTTATAAGCTTTATTTTATGGTTGTTGTTACCTCAAAATGAAAATGGCGCGGACAATATGGTGTTTTGATCGACTCAAAATTTATGCAAAGAGATGTTAAGATACAATCTTTCATTTCGAAGGAAAGCTATGTTAATGAAGGAGAAAACATTGATCATCTATATACAATAAATGTCCCAAAATATATTAAAATCATCAATACCAATATCCTCAAGAAAACATACAGTACCATACACCAATGGCTGATTCATGCCCCCGCCATGAGGGGGGGAAATTTTCAGAATTTAAGACTAAAAATGCCAAGAGTCATGCACTTCATCTACTTCAAATGCAAGGATTCCCCAATCTAATATAGCAAGAAATTAAATCTTTTGTTTCAAAATTCCCACCAAAAGTAATAATGAACTTTGTTAAAACAAAGAAACCCAAATCCAAGTTTTTCTTTAAAGCTTAACCATTCAAGAAATATGATCTTCCCCAAAACACTAAAAACACATGCTTTGTAATTGAAATACATTCAAAGAAAGAGACTAACTCTTCAAAACCAAACAAAACAAGATGGTTAAAAACAACTCAAAGAACAACAAGAAGACTCTAAACAGATCAACAGAAATTCAGTAAGTTCAACTCCAAATTGATCAAAATTGGGCATCAAAATGACAGAAGACCTAATCCAAAACTTTACAAATGAGTTCATAGCCTAGTAGTAGGGTACGCGCATTAACACTAGGGTATTCCCCACAAAGCTAGACATTGGTAGGGTGCAAGAAGTTCACACCTGACTGAATAGTAGGGTGCGAACTTTAGTGATTCTAGCAGATTATAGAAAGGTGCAGTGCGAGAATGTTTTTAATCAAAGAAAATTTTGAAAAGTTGACAGTGGAATCTAAGTGAACTCTAGGGATCCGTGAGTTTGATGGATCCCACGACTCAAACCGTGAAAACAAGCAATCAAAGGAAGGTATCCAGATACTAACTAGGAAACAATCCTTTTCCCTAGTGGAGTCAGTTTCATTTTGTTATTGGATAAATTGGTAGGTGCATACTCAACTGATTTCTAGATCCACCTAGATCTAGAACAAAACACAATGTAATGGCTCTTAAGTTTTAGATATCAAATTTACTAACTAAAGAGGGATAGGTGATATACCGTTAAAACGCCGCCTCTCGCCATTGCTATCCTAGCTCCATTCCAATGCTCCATACAATGATGAACCCAAGTAAAAGAACACAACCAACCAAAGTGATAGTAATAACATAAACTCAATATATAAACCTATGTATGTGATCAAGTGAATCATACAATAAAACACAACAAGATTTATAGGAGAACCTACACAACGGTCATTAGGAAAGAATCATATTACTGTATCATATTAAATGTGAAAGAGAGATTACAACCATGGCCTTGATGTCGTAAGGTCCCTTCCAAATGTCCTTCATTCCCCACACACTTTCACTCCAAGAATTCCGAGAGCATAGATCTGATAATATTCACAATCTATCTTGACAAAGGAAAAACTCAAAGACACTCCACCCAAGCTAATAATTCCAAGCCAAATCCAACGTAGCCCTTCTCCATGAGATCTCCTCTCCTTTTATAAGCTGAATAGGATAAGGTGAGGATGTTAGGATGATCCCACTAAATCATGAAATAAAGTAAGATCCAAACCATTCAGATGCCACCTCACCATGGAAGTTTCTCCTTCTAGAAGATTCGAGAAAACACTCGTTTTTCCCACGTGTAAGCATTCTCGCACCGTGCCTATAGAGAAGACTGCGAACTCCTCATGACCTAGCTATGATGCAGCCTGTGAGAATCAGGCATTCTTGCACCCTAGCTATAATGCAGCCTGTGAAATTCCTTTTTTATAGGGTTTTTACAAAGGAAAATGCAACTTCTTTTCTCAGGAAAAGTTCTTCTCCCTTCTCTCTTCAAGAACTCAGGCCATTGACCCCTCTGAAGGCAACAAATAGGTTTACATCATTAACGGTCATAGGGATGATGTAAATAATGTGTAACATGAATATAATCTTCCCACTTTGATGGTTGATCCATCACATACATTCTAAGCATTTCCTCAATTATCCTGTTAGTCCTTTCTGTTTTCCCATTTGACTATGGATGATACGTTGTACTAAGATTTAAATTTGTTCCAAATCCCTTGAACAAACCTTTCCAAAAATTATATGTAAACTTTGGATCTCTATTTTAAACTATTGCTTTAGCACCCCATGTAGCCTAGCAACTTCTTTCATGTAGATATTTGCAATATTTTTTTGCCTTGTGTGTAGTCTTTACTAGAATAAAATGTGTTTCTTTAGTCAATTTATCCACCACCACCATGATGGAATCATGTTGCTTCATTGTTCTGAGTAGATTAGTAATAAAATCAACTGTAACTACTTCCCACTTCCATTCTGGAATGGGAAATGGCTATAGAAAACCTGATAGATACCTATGTTTTGTCTACCTTTTGGCATTCTAGACACCTGGCTATGTAATTAGCCACTTCCTTCTTCATTCACAACCAAAAGTATTGGATTATTACTACTACAATTGTCTTCTGATGTCCTAGGTGCCCAACATATGGCACATTGTGCATTTCCATCAGAACTGTATTTTCATCTCATTGGAATTCGACACATACACCTTACCTTTGTACGTGATAATTTTGTCATCTTTCATCTCACAACAATAAAATTTCTGCTGAAAATCACCTTGTTGTAATGTCTCTTTTATTTTCAAATAATGTTGATCTGAAATTGTTGTTGCAATGATTTGATCCTTCAGATCAGTCCTGTACATGCCGATGGCTGCAATATGCACTTCCTGATCTCTCCTGCTGAGTGCATCAACCACTTGATTTTCTTTTCCTTTTATATGCCTAATTTTGAAGTCATATTCACTCAGAAATTCCATCCATCTAGCTTTTCTAGCATTTATTGTTGGTTGTCCAAACAAATGTTTCAGAACATAGTGGTCCATCCTTAGTTCAAATTTCTTACCCATAAGGTAATGCCTCCACATTTTCAATGCATGTACAATCATTGCTAACTCCAATTCATGTGTAGCATAACTCCTCTCATGCTCTTTTAATTTTTTGGACTCATAGCATACCACATGGTCTCTTTGACTGAGAACTCCAACGAGTCCTTCCTTGCATACATCGATGCACACAAAAAAATCTTCGTTTGGATCTACAATATTCAATATTGGTGCACTTGCCAATATTCCCTTCAACTGTTGAAAACTCTCTTCACACTTGGAAGTTCATTCAAATTTCACTCCCTTATTTTGCAAGGAAGCAATTGGACTTACAATCCTTGAGAACCCTTTTATGAATCTTTGGTAATAACCAACAAGAACCATGAATGATCTAACCTCTATGACATTCTTTGGCGCTATCCATCCTCTAATGGCCTCTATCTTCTCAGGATCAACTTCTATCCCTGCTGCTGATATTATATGCCCCAAGTAGTGAATCTTCTTTTGATAAAATATGCACTTAATTAGCTTAGCATACAACCTATGCTCACTTAACATTTGCAACACCATTCTTAAATGTTTCGCATGCTCCTCTTTTGATTTAGAGTATAAGAGTATATCATCTAGGAACACAATCACAAACTTATCTAGGTACTCCTTGAACACTCCATTCATCAAACACATAAAATCCGTTGGGGCATTTGATATCCCAAATGGCACTACCGTGAATTCATAATTCCCATATCTTGTTCTAAATGTTGTATTTCTTATGTCTTCTTCCTTTATCCTTACTTTATGATAGCTTGATCTCAAGTCAATATTCAAAAAGATTTTCACATCTTTCAGTTGATCAAACAAATCATCAATTCTTGGAAAATGATATTTATTCTTTATGGTAACCTTATTAAGTTGCCTAAAATCAATACACATCCTTAAGGTCCCATCCTTCTTCTTCACAAAAAGAACTGGGGCTCCCCAAGGTGACACACTTGGGTGTATATACCCCTTATTCAAAAGTTCTTCAAGCTGCATCTGCAACTCTTTTAGTTTTGGTGTGCCCATTCTGTAAGGTGTCTCAGACATTGGAGAAGCTCCTGGAACCAAATCAATAGAGAAATCAATGTCTCTCTTTGGTGGAAAACTAGTAATTTCTCTAAAAATATATTCAAATCCCTCAAGACCAGATGGTGTTCAATGCTTTTCAATTTTTCTTTGGCTGCCTCCTCCATATGGGCTGCAAAAATATGGAATCCTTTCCTGAAACTCTTCTTCAACTGTATAGCTAAAATCTCTCTAACAACTACATCTCTTAGAATGCTTTGAATCTTTCCTTGCTTCCCTTCTTCATCAATACATGTGATTGTCTTGTTGTAACAATCTAGGATAGAGTGGTATTTTTCTAACCAATCCATGTTAATTAGACAGTCACATGAACCCAACGATATGATGTTTACATCTACCTTTGTGCTAAGTCCATTCATGTCTATCAAGAAATCATTAACAAACTCAATGATCTTTCTCTTAGCTCATGTGGCTAACTGAACTAACCAAGATTTCTTATGCTTACTTATTTGCAAGTGAAATATTTCAACGATATGATGTTAGAATTTATGTAACTATGGCTATCTCCATAATCAATCAAAATTTCTATGGGATGTTTATCAATCTTACCTTCCACTTCGGTCATGGGGGATTAATATTAAGCTTTATTTTTGTCCAAGGCTGCATAAATCCTTGGCATGCTTCCTCCCATGTCTTCCATGGTTTCATCCTCTTGAATGTTGTGTGCAGTCCTCATTCTTTCTCCTTTGTGAGGGAAATCCCCATATAGATGATTTACGTCACATCCCCAACATTGCATCTGCTTCTTCCTTGGCCTTTTTCCAAATGAATATGTAGTCTTGTGTTAATTTTGGGTGACTTGACCTAGTTTATTTTCTTGGAAATTATTCCTGAAAAAGGGTGTCTTAAAACCCTTCCGCCTTTGTTCCTTTTTACCCTTCATATTTTCATTCCAAGATTTTTGGAAAACTGGTCTTCCTTCTGCTCATACATATGTCTTTCTCTCCTTATGATTTCCTCCAAGGTTTTGGGGTTATCATATTGAATCTTATCACTGTAGAAAGAGGGTAACCCACTCAGAAACCTATGGATTTTGACCTTTTCATCCTTGATGAAGTCAACATACTTTAACAGTTCAAATAACTACTTCTCATATTCCTCCATTTTCATGGTTCCCAACTTGAGCTCAAATAATGCTTTCATCTTTGTTTCATAGTAATGCTCGGACAAATATTTCTCTTGGAAATATCCCTTGAACTACCTCCATGAGATTCCTTTCTCGTCAAGGTTCTTGTCTTGATTAAGTTTATCCCACCACATGGTTACCTTCCCCTACAAGTGGTAGGTTGTTAAGAACCTGAATAGATCTACAAATATAATCACCACAAATATTGAATGCACAATAAATCCACAAAGCATGATAGAATAAACCACACTTTATTATTTCAAAACCCTTGAGGTAGGGAAACACCATACAATGGATCCTATTATGGAAGGGATCCTCTCCTGTTCACTTTCCTCTTCGAGGGAGCATCCTCCTATTGAGCTACCGCTCCAAATACAATACTCTCTTCGAGGGGGCACAAACACTTCCTATCTAATAACTGTTGTCCCAACCCATACAAATTTCTTCCCTTTGGCTTGCCTTTCTTGACTCGCACTCTTCCCCAATATGATTGTACTCAACCTCCATGTGCCCAACAACTATGGGATGTGACCACTCACGCCCACCCTATTACATGTATTCAATGATTGTCTTTGGGAACACTCAATCAAAAAATAGAAGGTTCATATACAAAATGACAATTTTAGGAAAAACGGGTTGAACTAATATACATGGGTATTTTCCTCCTTGGACCCCTCTTGGCCATCATCCTAGACACTTCCCCTCTCTTTTGGATTAATTCATCCCCCATCTCTTGTCCATGTCCCCTTGGAAGCCGACATCACATTTTATTATTAAAACATTGAAATACAATTCACACATTACATCGCTTTGGCAATAGCCACACATTATATCTACATAATAATTAATTAAACAAGGGATTATAATGGGGATGTTACATCCAGAAAGACCTGAATAGGTGAGTGGTGCATCCTGATGGACTGAGAGTAGTGAAGGGGAAAATTCCTTGGGTTGGGTAGGTCAAGAGGAAGAGAGATGGCAGAATTCAGGATAGTTGTGGGAGAATGCTAGTGGGTTGTGGGATATCTAAGTTGTGAGTGGACAATGAAAGACACCCTTTTCTTGTGGATTCCTAGCCCCATCTCGGGGGTGACTTGTTATTAAGATCTAGAAAAAAAAGTCTATGTTTGGGAGGAACAACAATCCCAAGCAGCTGGTTGCACAACTATTTTAAAAGATAAGTGTTTATCTATTTTCTAAGTTAATTTATGAGTCTAACTACTCTGCATTTTACACTGTGAATGGGGATGATTTGTATTTGTTTGTAGATGATTTTATCATTTCATTCACATCACTTCATCTTTCTATAGCTTCATATAGTTACGAGTATCTAAAACTAGTTAAATATGTGTATAATTAGTGGCTGGTAAGCTACAAGAATTTAATTAGAATAAAATTTTGAATTTATGTGTTTTTCTACAAGTAATGTTCCTTGGTTAAGCTAGGGAATGTTACCGATTGGTATCAAAGATCAAGGTTCAACAATGATCTTGTATGGGCCAAGAGCCAGCGCAAATTGGAAAAATTCATGGTTGCAGATTTCATATTGTGACGAATTTCGAGGAAAATTGTGAACTAGAGCAAAATCCCCAAATTTGTTGGTAGATTTGAGTTTAAGTGCTTCAGAACAATTGAATAAGGGATTAATGACATCGAGTTACATGTTGAAAAGTTGAATTTCATGGAGGGTCGAATTCTATGCTTTCTTTCATGGCAACAAAGAATTTTGGTGATCGATGACCTAGATTGATTCGCCTGTAAGAATCAACAACTGAGATTTGGTTGCAGAGTCCGAAAAGGGAATTTCTGACAGGATTTCAGAAAGATGGATTTTAGAAAATCCTGAAGTAGGGCATGATTTTAATTATAAAGAGAGAAACCCGATGGCACAATCCTGAAGAAAAGGGAGCCATTATATCGAATCAAAGTCAATCTTAGTCGTTGAATCTACAGGAAGTGTTTTCACAAGAATTCAATTGGGAAGTCCGAGGGTAACCTCACATTCTGATGAATTCAATCCAACCGAGTTAAAGTTCAAGCAATTGAAGATTTATGAGAATATTTGGATTATTAGACGTGAGAGATTTCAACCATTGGATCCTTGGAAAGGTGGCTTCAGAAGGGTCCGTCTAAAAATCCCAGTGGTGGTGGTGTGTTTCCAAAAGAGCTTGTCAGACCGAGGTAACTAGTGCACAAGTTGGAAACCTTAGATGATCAAGGTCGTTGGTCATCATGATTATTGATCGTCCAATCTATTAGATGAGCATGTTATCTCGGAAGGGTTGCGGGTGGAAAAAAATGCCATGTCATATTTCCATGTCAGATGACACATCAACAAGGGCAGGTGAATCAGAGAGTACCACATGGTAGTCAGGTTCAATTTTTGGAAAGGATTGTTTTCGATGTTTTCTTGGAAAGGATTGTTTCCGATGGTTTTTCAGAAAGGTTTGTTTCCGATGGTTTTCAAAAGGGATTGTTCCCAAGGTTTTTCAAAGAGGGCAATCGGAAGGTCTCATTCAAGGAGGGTGTTTCTGATGGATAATACTAATAGAGTGAGTCTCATAGGCTATCAAAATTCAAAAAGATCAATGTGCAAGGTAAGTTTCCATTCTGATGGGGGTTTTCCGATGGGAAGAGCCACAAAGTTGATATCAACAAGCTTGTAGAAGGTTTGGCTACAAGCTTGGAAATCTTGAGTGGATCAATAGTTGGGATTAATCCCAATTTTGAGATCGATGAATCATATATATAGACCACCACAACAATAAATTAGTGATTTCCCCTGAAAATATTTAGTTTTCAAAGGTCTTCGTCTTGCGGGGCATTTTTTAGATCCTAAACAACGTTTTCGAGTAGTCGAAAATCACAAGAATTGTGTGTACCTTTGGTAGACACAATCCCTATATATTAAATGAAAGAGCACAGTGAGAGCTTTACGACGAGCTATTCCAAGAGAAAAATAGAGCTAGCATGAGGAAGTTGTTGAAGTTTTGCAACTTCGGGCAATCATTCTCCATAAGAAAATACAAGAGACCATTATAAAAGACCTTGGAATGCACTAGAAAGAAATAGAAGACAAGAAGATCAAGTCATCTCCATTGAAGCATTGAAGAAACACTTTTAAAAGAAAAAAAAGAAATAAAATAAAGTTAAAAGACAAAAATGACAAGTCGACCCTACTAGTAAATTAAGGTGACTTGACTAGTATAAATAAAAGAAGATTCATTTCTTTATTACACATCTCATCAACTCTCTTCTTCTAGTGCGTATTATCCAGTTGTGCCATTTGTTTTGGTGTGCTACCTTGTTCTAGTGATGCGCCATACTTGAGGGATATTCCTCACACTAGGACGCATCTTTCTATGTTCTTGGAACTCTTCATTTGTCTGGTGATGTATTCATGAACTTGGATTGTTTTTCTTATAGAGAAAAATTTATTGGGTTTTTCTCCCGAGTTTGGGTTTTCCCATGATAAATATTATGTCTATTGTGCATGGCTATTTCTCTGTGATTCTGTTATTTCTGCTGCAATTTTTATTTTAGTTGTAATTTTCAATGTGTAATTAATCTATAATAACAATGGCATTAAAATCTGTTTGAAATCATAAAGTAATAATTATCATATCTAGAAATTAGAAAAATCAAGATGGTACCAGAGTAGGTTACCTTCAGAACAATCTAATCACTCGAAGGAAGATCGTACATTGTTGTGATTTTCCATTGCACATTTTTTTTTCAATCTCATTGAGCACTTATTACAAAGTCGTTGGGACTAACTGTTGATTAAGGTTGGTTGTCATTGATGTCAACCCTTGAAGAAATACCCGTAGCACAAAGTTTTGGGTAATAGACCCAATAGTGTTTGATGTAAATATAAATCATTGTTTTTTTTTGTCATGGTTGATAAGAAGTAAATATGGATGAACTCCAAAGTGGTCCCCTTATGGTGAAAGCCCTCACGAGAAGACGCTTTGTGGAGTAAGAGAACCGATGATTAATTGTGGAATAATGAGATGAAGGAAAGTGAATTTGTCAGGTAAAATATCCTAGATGGATAGTTCTTGTCATGTCATTTCCGGTGGTATGTGGAACGTCACATAATTCCTCACGGTTAGAGAGTTATGGCCATGAGAAGTT
>SNQJ01S0161642.1:0-11929 GCA_010110895.2 Picea sitchensis
ATGATAAAGTAAAGTGACAAAATCAAGATGGATTATTTAAATGATAAATTAAAGTGACAAAATCAAGAAGGAATATTTAAATGATAAAGTATTGGAGAACTTTCTATTCATGGAAAGTGGTTAACCCTAAAATAAGGAAAATACGTTAAGTGACCTAGAAATGGGTTAAGTGGCCTACAAGATGAAAGTATAAATAAGAAGCTAGGATCTCTTGTAAAATGTACATTTTTGGTAAGAATCCTTTTGTGGATCAATGGAGAGCTTCTTGGTAATATATTTTGGAGTATTAATGGAGAGATTCTTGTGAGAAGAATCTTATTGGTGTGGATCTCTTGAGCATGATTGAAGATCTATTCTAAGGAAGAGAGCGAGAGGAGTATCTCATGGATGCATCAAAGTTTCGGCAATGTCGGAGATCTTAACGGCAAAAGTCTCAGAGTCACAAAAAACCCCATTTTCTGATGGCCACGCATGGTGTCTGTGTATAGGGTGTGTGTACAGATGGGATGGTTGTGTATAGGGTGAGTGTACATGCGGGCTGACTGTGTACAAGGAGCATGGACTGAATAAAATCATGGCGATTTTTGTTTGAGCTCGTGCCAAGCTCTTGGATGATGAGGCAGGTTCCAGATCTACATTCTATGGTCTCAGATCTATCACTAAGACACTGGTATGGTTACTTTATTGTCTTTATAGATGCTATTGTATGATATGTTGTGAATGCTTAGGGAATTCTTGGTATGGCTTCTATGATGTGGCTCAGTTTGGTTGATTTGAGTGAGCAGCACTCTTTTGATTCAATAGTGACATGATTGCTATGGTATACTAGTTTTTTATACATGATTGAGATAGCATTCATATTGATTTGTTGAGAAGCATGAGCAATCTATTGGAGAGCTTGGATGTGTTGTGACTGGTTGTGGGTCAGTTTGGATAGTGGAAGACAGAAGAGAAAAGTGATTGCAGGTTGCAGAGGATCTGAGCATGTGAAGAAGAGAAAAACCCTAAGTTCTCAAGAGCAGACACTTGTTGCATTATACACTGGCCGCGTTCACACACGGGTTGTAGTGAGTCAGGGCGTGTTCACACGCGGGTGGCACTACTGACAGGTCACGTACCTGTTGACATATTGATATTTGTTGAGGATTGTTGCCTCATCTTAGTTGACGTTGAGGGTGTAAGATGAGTCTTTCATATAGAGCTGGTGCTCTTGTAGAGTTGTACTCTATTCAGTTGTTGCTGATAAACCCCAAGGATTAAAGTCCGTAATAAAAAGAAAATTGTACATACATCTTGTGTTCTTTGTGTTCATTGTAGTGATGACTTGTTGGTGATACATTGTTGATATATGTTGTTGATATGTGCTCACATCTAAATGGTTATAAACAAAAGCAATGGGTAATGAATAAATGTTGAATGCTAATTGATAAGTTTTGTGCAAGAGGGAAGTTTTGGGAAAAAGATCCCCACACTCATTCACCCCCCCTCTAAGTGTGGTAGGTGTGTCCAATAGTAGCGTCCTCAGGATCGTACAAGGTCTATTGGACCTTTACAAGCCCTATGGATCGATTCTAGAGATGATTGATTTTCCGGTCCAGAATGCGTACCAGATACACTTGAAAAATGTCTTCTTGCTCCACCTAAATCACATTCCAATCAATAACATGATTAGCATTAGGTATATATTTCTTGAGCAACGATACATGGAATACATTATGAAGAGACATAGATGTAGATAATGCAATCATATAAGCTACTGGACCAATCTTCTCTAGGATTTCAAATGACCCACAATAGCGAGCTTCCAACTTTGAACAATTTCCCAACTTCAGGGAACTTCTGTTGGCTTTTACTTTCAAAAATACATGATCACCCACTTTAAATTCCCTGTGAGTTCTGCCTTTATCAGTATAGATTTTCTCCATATCTTGGGTAGCCTTTAAATTTTGTTTTATTTTTATCATTTTCTTTTCCATTTCCATGAGCAAATCTGGCCCAACCACTACTTTGTCTGCTGGGTTATCCTAGCTTACTGGTGTGTTGCACTTTCTGCCATAAAGTGCCTCAAATGGGCTCATCTTTGGAGATGCCTGGTACCCATTGTTATAATAAAACTCTACCAAGTGTAGGTAGTCTTCCCATTTTGATGGTTTATACATCACATACATCCTCAACATATATTCAATCACTTGATTCACCCTCTCTATTTGTCCATCTGATTCTAGATGATAAGTTGTGCTAAAATTCAAATTTGTTCCAAATCCATTAAATAATCCCTTCCAAAATTTTGAGGTAAATTTTGGATCTCTGCCAGACACAATTGTCTTAGGTATGCCATGTAATCTAGCAATTTCCTTCATATAAACATCAGTGATGTTGGTTGCCTTGTGAGTGAGCTTAATTGGAACAAAATGGACAACTTTAGTAAGCTTATCCACCACTTCCATGATAGAATCATGTTTCTTGTTTTTTCTGGGAAGTTTGGTAATGAAATCCATGGTTAAAACTTCTGATTTCCACTCAGGAATGGGTAATGGTTGTAGCAATCCATCTGGGTGTCTATACTCAGCCTTTACCTTTTGGCATTCCAAACATTTGGCAATAAAATCAGCAACCTCTTTCTTCATGCCTGGCCAATAATATTGGTTCTTGATAGCTGCAATAGTTTTCTGATATCTTGGGTGCCTAGCATAAGGCACATTATGCATTTCTCTCAATATCGTATTTTTCAATTCTTGAGAATTTGGTACATAAATTCTTCCCCTGTACATGAGAATTTCATCATTATCTAGCTTATATTCCTCAATTTTCTACTGCAAATTACCTTGCTATAATTTTGCCACTAATTCCTTGTATTGCAAATTTGATTTGGTAGCCTCTATAATTATGTCTTTCAAATCTGATTGGTACATTCTAATGGCTATAGAATGCAATTCATGCACTCTTTTGTTGAGTGCATCAGCCACTTTTTTCTCTTTCCCCTTGATATGCTTCATATCAAAGTCATATTCTCATAGAAATTCTAACCATCTATTTTTCCTAGCATTTAGAGTTGGCTGATCAAATAGATATTTCAAACCATTATGGTCTGTTCTTAGCTCAAACCTTTTTCCCATGAGGTAGAGTCTCCATTTCCTCAAGGCATGCACTATGGCTGCCAACTCCAAATCATGGGTGGCATAGTGTCTTTCATGCTCCTTCAACTTCCTTCATTCATAACATATAACAAACCCATTTTTACTGAGGACTCCACCAAGTCCTTCTTTACATGCATCTATGCATACACTGAAGTCTTCATTTGGATCTGCAATCCTTAGTATTGGAGCACTTGTTAATAATCGTTTCAAGTGTTGGAAACTATTTTCACAATCCAATGTCCACTGAAACTTCACACCCTTTCTTTGCAAGGAAGTGATTGGGTGTTCAATCTTTGAAAATAATTCAATAAATATCCTATAGTAGCCTGAAAGACCCATGAATGATCTCACCTCTATCACATTCTTTGGCACTGACCATTCTCTAATGGATTCTATATTCTCTGGATCCACTGTTATCCCATCCTTTGAAATGATATGACCCAAATAATGAATTTTCTTTTGATAAAATGAGCATTTGCTCAACTTGGCATACAACTGATTCTCCCTTAACATTTGCAATACCATCCTCAAATTATGCTCATGCTCTTCTTCTGACTTGGAATATACAAGAATGTCATCCAAAAATAGAATGACAAACTTGTCTAAATATTCTTAGAAAACACCATTCATTAAACACATGAAAACAACTGGTGCATTTGACAACCCAAATGGTACCACTGTGAACTCATAATGACCATACCTTGTCCTGAAGGTGGTCTTTATGATATCTTCCTCTTTAATCCTTTCCTTATGGCATCCTGACCTGATATGTATCTTTGAAAAGATCTTTGCATCCGTCAATTGATCAAAAAGATCATCAATCCTTGCCAAAGGATACTAGTTCTTAACAGTCACTTTATTCAACTGTCTGAAATTAATGCACAATCTTAACGACCCATATTTCTTCTTCACAAACAAGACTGGGGCACCCCAAGGTGACACACTTGGGCATATATACCCCTTCTTTAGAAAATATTCAAGCTGCATTTGCAACTCCTTCAGCTCTGGTGTACTCATTCTGTAAGGAGTCTTTGACATTGGAGTTGCTCTAGGAATTAAATTTATAGAGAAATAAATATCTCTCTTTGGGGGTAGTCATGGTTCCTCCCTGAACACATCTTCAAAATCTCCCAAGATGGCATAATATACCATCTAATTGAATTTTATTTTGGCTCATGTAGCCAGCTACACCAACCAAGATTTCCCATTATTTCTTCTTGGCAAATGAAAACTTTCCACCATCTTA
The DNA here is from genome assembly GCA_010110895.2 of Picea sitchensis. Lineage (NCBI taxonomy): Eukaryota > Viridiplantae > Streptophyta > Pinopsida > Pinales > Pinaceae > Picea > Picea sitchensis. Next base: position 4,384 of record SNQJ01S0161642.1, read on the forward strand.
GGATCTATATAACTATGACTAGCTCCTGAATAAATTAAAATAGAAATGGTTTGGTTGTTTATCATACCTTCCACTTCAATCATATCTGATTTATACTCTACTTTCTTGTTGTCTAGGGCTGCATAGATCCTTGGCACATTTCTGCCCATCTCCTCCACTGTTTCATCTTGTTGTACATTGTGAACAGTTCTCATGTTTTCACCTCTTTGAGGACAATCTCTGTACATATGATCTCCTTTACAACCCCAACATTGAATAGGTGGTTTCCCTGGCCTTTGACCGCCTTGTCTCAATCGTTCTGGTTTCTCTAGGAGTTTGTTGTCCTTGTTGATTATTTCTGAAGAATGGTGGTTTAGATCCCTTCTTCCTCTGATCCATCTTGAACTTCTTTTTGTCTTCCCAATATTTTTGGAAGGTTGGCCTTGATTTTTGTTGATCATATAGGCATTTATCTCACCTTATGGTCTCCTCCAATTTCTTTGGATCATCATATTGTATTTTGTCACTGATGAATGATGGTAAACCACTCAAATACCTTTGATTTTTAACTGTCTCATCCTTGATGAAAGAGACATACTTCAGTAGTTCTAAAAACCTTTTCTCATATTCATCAATGGTCATACTTCCAAGCTTGAGTTCAAAGAACTCTTTCACTTTTTTGTCACAATATCTCTTAGTCAAGTGTTTCTTCTCAAAATACTTCTTGAATCCCCTCCAAGTAACACTTTTCTCTTTAATGTGTTGCACCTGCACAAGTTCATCCCACCACATGGATTCTTTTCCCTTGACTTGATAGATATCAATTCTACCTTCTGCATGAGAAGAATAATTATGCAATTGAAAATACTTTCTCATGCCCAGCAGCCATCTCTCTGCATATTCATCCTTCTTGTGCTCACCATCAAATGTAGGAGGTTTGATTTTGTTCATTTCTCCTTGTAGTTCATCCACCCCAGACCTCTTATGCTTTTTGACAGGGGATGGACTTGATCGGCTATGTGATCTCTTATTGGAATGCCTCAGGGAGTGGTGGTGATGTCTTCTAACACTTTTGGCTCTTCTTTTCTCATCAGAAGGCCTGTGACTTCCAGATTTGCTTGAGCCACTCTCCTTGTACAATTTATTTTCTATTATGTTCAAGCTCTACAATAAATTCATGTTGAAGTCATCAAGTTTCTCCTTTTCTCTCATAAGCCTTTCATTATCATCTTTATGTATTTTTACATCCTTATGTAAATTTTTAATAGTCTCTGCCATATTCATGTTTCCATTCCTTTCATCTCCATGTCCATTGGAGTTTGTTCCTTCAATGCCCAAATGGACATCCATCCCTCTAATTTCATATTCCTGACGGTAAGTCCCTATGCCTCTTCCATTACTATGGAATTTTTTATTATTATGATCTGATCTATTTGTTGTTAACTCTGCAAAATGTGCAGCCAACGAAACTTTGTCAGGCTAACTATTTCAACAATTTCATGAAAATATGAACCATTCTGGTTCAATAATATATATATATCAGAATTATTTCTTCTGAATTCCTAGAAAATTGAATTCCCCGATAAATTTTATGGGTGGATATTTAGATTCCACTTTCCAATGCCTTCTCCCATGCTCAATTCCAAGACTTGAGCAAAAATTTATGGTTATTTGAAAATTGCCCATTAACTTTTTTGTTCACACTTCAACTAGGCACAATTATGCATTGTAATTATGAATTTTGTTTTGCACCTACTCCATTGGATTTTTTTTCATAGGATTTCAATCGGATTTCCTCATATACATATTATGGACATTCTATCCAAGTTTCAACTCTTTTTGGGTTCTTGGCTGCTAGTTACATCCTGCTGAAGTTCTAGGCCAAAATACCATATTGTAACTCATATGCTACAGATACCTTATTTTCCATATTAAACACTTTTAACATGCCCAGAAATTTAATTCAACTCTTGGAATCTCTTCTATGCCTCAATATATTTTCATTGACTGCTCTTGCACCTCAATCTGATTCTGGAGAAGAAAGTTATGGCCCTTTGAAGTTAGTTGGGTCTTCAAATTTACCCTCCATTGTTTCTGTTGTAACTTTCTAAAAAATGCTCCGTTTGACAAACAGTTTACACCATTAGAAATTTCTTTCTGGGATATTTTATTTGAGCTACAACGACAAAGTGTACCTTTTGTACACATCTGTCTCATGGTTTTTGAGTAGCTAAAAACACTCTTAAGGCCCTCAAAAACGTGTTGCAAAAAGATGATGTTTAAATGATATAAAAAGTTGCAGAAAATCATTGGTTTTCTATTGTTGTTCACCTTCCAAATGGCTTCATGCACACAAAATTCAACCTGTACACACATGTATAGCATGCGCAACAACACCACAAGGTAAATCATTCTTCACGCACCTATAACCACTGTGCATCACTTCTTTGTCGCGCTAATAACTTGCGCGCACTACTTTTGTGTTGCGCGCCAATATCCACCGTGCGTAGTTTCGGTTCATGCAATATTACCTGTTGCATGCATTTTTGTATCATGCATTGATATTCCATGCGCATTGTACTCTATGCATTGCACCATGCCATATTTTAGTATGTCTCCACCATGCACCAAAACTCTGCGCACACCACTTACTAAACTGTCGTGCAACAACATATACCCACATTGCACGGGCACCAACAAAACGTCTCTGCGCTCTGCCAACACTGCACACACCACATGTGTAATTATTATGTGTGTGTGCACCATGCAATGCTAAATTTATCACGTGGTCCTGTACACCAACATTTTTCCGCGTGGTGCCAAAAATTTAGTGCGCACACCTGCACACCAACATTTTTCCGCACTGCACCAAAATTTAGCACGCACACCAGCATGTCAATATCTTGTCGCACAGTGCCAAATTTTACCTATCACAAGATTTTCACTGCGCATCATGCATTTTTAGTGTGCCCACATGTGCACATTCATTTGTATGGGCATCAATTCCTCATGAATTCCACTGTAGAAATTGGGGCTTTTGTCTTAACTTTTTCCCCAATTTACCATCGACATTTTGCAACCATGAAATTTGTTCAATTTCACCCCAATAACACAATTTCAACCTATGCAAAACAAACCGTTGTAAGTTGACATTTCTGGAACAAATTTATCCAAAATCAATTCGTGAATTGAGAATTTTAACCACTAAATGCGCTCTATCTGTCATGGCTTCACTATAACTTCAAATTCGACCCATTCTAGATCTGAATTTGCTAGAATAGATATTAAATCGGGAATATCTCATCACTTGCCCGAATTTCTCCATTTTATCATGAATTTAACGACATTGGGGCTTTTCCCCAATTCTTCCAAGTTGTTGTTACATTTTACCATGGATTCTCTACAAACTAAAATTTGGCCACTTCAAAATAAATCCTCTGTGACATTTCGCTTCAACTCAACTTTCTCAGCCCATCTGGGCTCAGTGTTGAAAACTGAAGCTCTGATACCATGTTGTAACATCCCCGACCATCCATGTCGGGCCACGCTATGCCAGAGAAATCTGTATGTTCTCTCTGTGGAACATACTATAACATACCCATCATCTAACTGAACTATGCCACATAATTTTATTTTTCGAACTGCATGCAATTAAATTATATATATACAAAAATATTGCAGAATAATTTATGTATAAAATGTAAACATATAAATACATCTGTAAATACATGGATTCACACTGAAATAATAGTAAACGTATACATGCAGCATATATAGGAAATACCCATAAAAATAAACACAGATATAACCACACATATGATAACCCATAAAAATACACACCTAAATAACAATGCAGCATGTAAATTTATCACACAATTGACACTTATCTTGGTAAGAATGTCACCAACTGCGTGCAGACCTTCCACGAACCTCCCAGTCTTATACCACACTGTTCATCACTCTCAACAGTGAGTCACCCCCGAGTTGGGACTAAACTCCACCTGGGTAAAGGGATTCCTAACCAAGCTAAAGCCTCACAGACAATAGGAAAGACTCTGTCTCAGGTGCCAACTCAAACTAACAACCTACAGTCCCTCATTCCCCACATGCTTGTCCCACCCAGGAAGTGTGTCCCTTCTCTACTAAAAAATCCTTCGGCTTCCTCACTTCCTTTCCGGGCTTCAGCAACAGGCCGGACAAGAAGTCTCAGAGCACTGTAGTTGCAGTTTAGCACCTTCAGGAAATCAATTCCCAACAATTCTCTCACCCAGATAATTTCTCACGGGCCTGACAACCTGCCTCTTCAATGTCCCATGGGCCTAACAACTTGCTTCTTTAGTCCATCTCCCAATCTAACCAGATACACCAACACAAAAAGGCTATGGATACCGATTTAGGTACAGTTATGAAGACACAAAGGATAGCTCAATGGGTGTGTGCATGCTCATGGATGATTGACCGGATGACTGAATGATGGTCAGAGTGATGGATGAATGATGGAAAATTTGATAGGAAATGAACCAAGTCCCAAAAATATGTGTGCATGTCCCCAACTTGACACTTGTCATGTTGGAAGCTACTTTGGCCCACTTGTCCCCAACTTTAGAACTTAGGAAAAAGTAATTATCCATACTTTATACTTTAAGAAATAGTAATATAATATTCATTTTTGGATTAATCTCCCTAGATTAGCCCATTCCTTAACTTTTAGGCCCCTCCCTTTCCCTAACCAATGGATTTTATTCCCCCATCTCTTTTATCGTGGTCGGTCTGCGCGTAGCGATGTATTTTATATTAATTATGAAACATGTACAAAAACAGGCACACTGACCTTTAACATCTAGTCTCTCTAACCTAATCAAAACATAAGTAGCCTAGCTTATAATAACTGGCTCAACAGCCTATAAAACATAGCATATACACAAAGGCTCATTGGCCTCACAATCACGTGCACTTAATATGTTGTGCGCGGTATCCTGGAATGTGCACACTTCATCATTTCGTTGTGCAGTACATGCGCACACTATGCCATGAAAGGTGCATACAAAATGATGTCAAACAGCTCACCAACTTAAGTACATTTGCAATTACATTTACAATTGGGTTCAGCCTTAGGGATATTATAGTGTTTCTTCTATGAGGGCAAAGCTTTTGTTAGATTGCTTGATTCACATTTCTCTGTAGAAGTCAACATTGAATTAATTCCTCTTGAACTGTCATTAATATTCAGATTCCATCGTGATGTTATTCGGCACCGAAGACATAATCATCATCATCTTTGAATTATTTTTCCTGTTATTGAAAATTAAGAGTAGTTTTATTGACTAAAATATGAATACATTCATGATGCTTCTTGCTCTAGTAGGTTAAGATTTCTCCTTTGCAAAATAGAAATGATTATGAGTTTTCTTTAAGAATAGAGTTTACATGTTGAAATAGTCTTGATAGGTTAATTGTTTGTTTTCTTATTTTCTTAAAGATAAAATACCAAAAGTAATTTACTTTTTGTTTCTCATTAGGTTGACTAGATTAACTTGTTTAAAGTAGGTTATGATTTGCTTCTTTAGAAATAATCCATCGAGCCATTGTTGAAGCTGCTTAGGGTAAATAGTTCACAATTATAAAATTGCTTAAAGCTCTTCATTATTTGATTTTATTTGCATTAGATTAGGCGAGGCTAAGCTAGATTAGAGCTCTAGAACTGCATATACAGTACTGGCACCTCAAAGCTTATGAGCCCTGGGTTGACAATTTAATGTCGAAATAGATAGCATATATTTGACTCGACATTTTTTGCACCATTTTCGGGGAGGTGCTAAAGGGATTAGAGCTTAGGTAGGTAGGTTATTTTAATTACACAACAAGGGGGTGGATAAACTTTAAGACGAGAGGTAAGAAACTATGCATCCATTTTAATGGGTCTCTCCAAATCCTTGTTGTTCCCTTTCCACAAGAGTGTTTACTTTTCTGCAAGTTTGTTTACTTTTCTTAGTTTGTTTACTTTTCTCAGTTTGTTTACTTTCCTGCAATTTACTTTCCCGCAAGCGTGCTTTCTTTCCTGCACAATGTGCTTACTTTTCCACAATTTACTTTCCCGCAAGTGTGTTTACTTTCCCGCAATTTAGTTTTCCTGCCAGTGTGCTTATTTTACTGCAAGAGTGTTTTCTTTTACTTCTTTTATGCAAGTTTTATTTCTTTCATGCAAGTGTGCTTCGCTTTCGCAAAGTGTGTTTTTCTTTCCAGTTTGTTTACTTTCATACACATGTGATTTTGATTTCATTCCTACAATCATATTTTATTTTATTCTTTAATTTCTTTCTTGTAAGTGTGATTTATTTTATGCAAGTTTGGTGTGTTTGGTTTGCGTAATTTTTCTTTAAATGTCTTTCATTTTTTAGGTAGTTGTGATTAAAATCTTTAAAAACCTATAATAATAAAAATACTTTTGGGTGTTTTAAGAACCCTAGACACTAATCCCTATGATGCAAGAGCATCCCTCACGACAAGAAAAACCGACGTGGAAGCAGAAACAGCTGGAAGACATCCAGCGCAAGTTTTTGAATTTTAAATTTTCTCTTGAAGTTGATGCGCTAAACATAAATGAGATCATTTAATTTGGTGCCTTGGAAAGAATGTAATCATACCTCAAGCCACACACTCTTGTCTGAGATAGGCAGAGGCATTTATAGTAGTATTTGCAGGTAGATAGAATTGAATTCTTAGTTCAGATAGTTCTAGAAGGAAGAGAAAAAAACCGACTATAGACACCCTCATTTGTATCATTGTAACAGGAAGCAACAAGGAGTTGGAAGATTTTAGAGCATAGGAGAATAGCATAGAACTGTAGAAGAACACCCATGTATATATCTTGCATTAATAGCAGAAGATTGATTCAGATTCATGGTTGTTGTGCTAAACTGTGTGTATGTGTGTTGAATGCTCGGTTTATGAACATTTCTTCCTGTTAGGCATCATTTTTATGTTGTGAATTTGATTTCATGTGTTAAGATAGAAGTCTGAGAGGGAGTGAATGGAGTGACGATTGTTTCTCTATCTGAGCCAGGAGATTCCTGCAAGGTGTGCAGTTGAAGCCGTCCGCAAGAAGTGCGTTGACAGAAGGCTCAAGGAGTTAAACTCTTGTTCTCAAAGCCCTCAGAAGTGGAAGTGGATTGTTAAAGTTGTGCAAGGAGTGCGTAGGCTAAAGAGGAAGTCTCAGTTGGGAATCTGAGAAGAAAGGAGATTGAAGACTGCTACTGCAGGAAGTGCACAGAGTCTGAAGGATTTGATACCTAGAAAGTTGTTGAATGTCGAGCAGAAGCAAGGGGCATAAAATCTTTCTGGAGGAATCAGAGTTGACAAGCTCAGGAGGGATATTTCCTTCAAGATACCATGGAGGAGAACCCAGGAGGTGGTTCGAAGAAGGCTCGAGCAGGAAGAAGCTTTAGATCGGAAGGAGTCCTTGAAGGGGAGAAATCGACGGTCAGTATTCGCAAGGGAGATTAGCGAATTCCCGCCAGCCGTTTGATCTCGAGGAGATACACACAAGCTAAACCTAAGTGTATTGAGG
>SNQJ01S0161643.1:2273-15558 GCA_010110895.2 Picea sitchensis
CCAAGTAAGGTTTGCAAAGATTAATTGGTATTGAGACTTCTTTTCTTCATTTGAAACATCTCACTTTTATGGATGACTAGGACTCTTATGACAACCTAGCTTGATTTATGTTTCTTGTTGCTCTTCGTTTGAGGATTTTCGGGAGTGTTTATCTTATTTCTCTTTTACATATTTTATTTCTTGATTGAACAAGTTATCATACTTGTTTCTTTCAATTCATGTTATCCTTTGAGTGCATTCTTTGTTTGAAATATTTTTTCTTCGTGTCTTTTGTATCTGCATCCGACTCTTTCATTTTGATTGAAAGTGGTGAAGCATTAAAGGATTTTCATTTTATTTCTTTTAAAATCAAATAAAGAAGATAATTGCATTCTTGCATTTGGGTAGTGTAGTAGATTGCATTTAGAAAATTGTGTTTGGGAATTGGATGTTTTTGTTGAAGAAAGTTGAACCTCTTCTCCATCCCGTATGTAGGATTCATTGAAGAAAAAGATTTGCATCTCATTATTCTGCATTCTTTTGGAGTTGAGTCTAAAACATCATAATTTTCACTTTCACACCCATGAGTAAACAACAACCCTAAAACAAAGCGCTTATAAAATTGATCAGACACTTTTATATTATCTAGTAGAGAACCTACATTAGCTTAAAGTGTAGGGATTTGGAATAGGTTGTGAGATAACTTTCCAAACCCATCAAAAAAACATACAATATTGTGCTAGGGAGTGGTAAATCCAATTGTTCATATAAGCATAGTTGGGATCCCCCTCTCACACAAGGGTTAAACACGAGGTCACGTGTGGGAGAGCAATGGAGATTTCCCCTTCGAATATTAACCCACGTAGTGGAAAGATCGTATATTGGGGGTTCTTCTCGAGAAATGATTGGTTTCACTTGGTCTCGAACCTTCGTGAATCCCAAATTTGTTTGAGGTTCTCAGTAGTATTCTGTTCCAATTGTCTTCAGTTCTCTTGAATAATTTCACACATGTTATCCTACCCATATGTTCCTTCCCGAATGTCGATTGTACCTTCCTCGAGGCTAATTGTGAGTTGGTAACCTTAACGGCCTATATTTGTAGGGTTGATACACAAGGTGACAGTGAAGGGAAGTCTTCACTATACCTAGGTCAGACGTTGGTCAAACTCACTTGGGCTCCTTGAAGGGTACACCCATGGGTAAAACCATGTGGGAATTTACACCAAGGTGTAAGTCTATTAAGTAGGTCACCAACGTGACTGATCCACTTACTCTATCCCAACGCCTTCCTATATTGATCTCGTGATGTTGAATTTCATCACCAACTTGTGGTTTCATTGTGGAAAGTTTTTTTTGGTTGCTTTCTTCTTAAATTTGTAGCGTGTGCTATTTGTTTTCCTTAGTGGAACTTAGGTCGAGTTAGTTTCAATGATGTCAATTCCTGGGAGTACCAATGAAGGAACCCCTTTTCCCAAGGAGCCTTTTGCCTTTCCTTCTTTTGGAAATGGTGGTCCTTTATGCATTGCCATAATGAGTCTTTCTGGAATCACCATCGGGTTACCGGTTTGGTTGTTCCCCACTCTGGTGATCTCGACTTTTCCTAGTGCTTCGAATGCACCTAATTCTTTAGATGTAAGCACACCACCCAAAAATAAACCTCATGTCAACCTTTCTCGTTCTTCACCTATCAAGTCTCCTTCCCTTTCTCTTGCTTTTCCTAGTGAAATATCTAAAGAAAGTAGCCAGGTTGTTAAGAAGAAGAAGAAATGAAAGGGTAAGAAGAAGAAGAATAAGAAACATACCAAGCCTCCAACTGCATCAGATCATGTTGGATCTAAGCAACTAACTATTGTTAATCGTACTGGGAGTGTTGATAAAATCGACAAGTCTAAAATGAAGAATCCTAAGCCCAAATTTACTTGCAATATTTGTAGGGTGACCACTTTCTGATGGATTTCCTTGGTCTTCCTAAGGTCTTAAAATTGTAGTGTTCCATGTCATCATCTCTTGTTGAAAATGCTAGTGACACCCCGTCAACTAGTGACATTAAGATTTGTAAGAAGAATAGAACTGGCAATTTTCCTTGTATATTATGCGAAGGTGATCATTACTCTCACATTTTCCCTCGTATGGAAGATGCTTCTTATATTTTGGAAAAGATTCAACTTCCAATTGGTTATCATAAGATCTCTCCTAGACCGTCATTAGTTGATGGAATGGTCAATCTGGTTCCATCCTCGGTTATTCTAGTTGATTAGGTGGTCAATCTGGTTTCATCCTCGGTTGAACCACTAACCCAAGTAGTTGATCCAGTTCTGTCATTGATCAACCCGACTCTTCATATGAAAAGTGAAACCCATGTGAATGATCCAGTTCCGTCATCAATCAACCCCACTCTTCATCTGAAGAGTGCCAAAGTAGTCGATCCAGTTCTTTCATTGATCGATCCCACTCCTCCCTTGAAGATTGCAACCAAAGTGGTCAATCTGGTTCCATCATCGGTCGATCCCACTCCTCATTCAAAGTGTGAGGATGTCACTTAGATATACCTCGTTAATACTGATTCAATCGAACAAGGGGGCACCCCACCCATCCTGATGGAACCCCCTTCAAGCAATCAAATGATTTCTATTAATTGGAATTATTTGACAGAACCCCATCTTCCTTATTACGTGCCTTTCCAAATCACAATGCATGTTTATGATAAGAATATTCGTAACACTATAATAGAATAAGGTGCCTCTGTTAGCATCTTATCCGTGGATGTCTAACAAGATTTTGGTTCCCCATAGCTTACGCCCGTGATTCAAAATCTGTTGACCTTTGACAAAAGAGTTAGTCAACCTTTAGGTATCCTTCCTCAGTTTTCGGTTACTTTGGGAGGGAAAATGGTCTACTTCGATGTGATGGTAATTCATCACCCCTTGGACTTTAACCCGCTCCTCGGGCGATACTATGTCTACGTTATGAGATATTTTGTGTCCACTCTCTTTTGAGTGATATGTTTCCGTCACAATGGAAACATAGTAATGATCGACCAACTTTCATTCATTGATACTCATTTGATGGTCAACCATTCGCCTTCCCGGAATGGTCTATACATGTCAATAATGTCTGCCCCACTGTAGGTCAATTATGTTACAACCTTCCCCATGTGTTCAAACTTGCATGAGAGGGAATCCCTCCCTTCTCTTGACTTAGATCTGGTAGATGACATGGTCATCTCTTCGATAGGGATATTAGAGCTATATCTCCCTACCCTTATCAAGACCGTCAACATGTATTCCTGCCAGAGTGTTTTTCTTCCATCTAGCGAAGATCTCCTGAAATCCATGACTGACATTTGTTCCTTGACATGTATTCCTTCTAGAGAATTGTCCTCTTGGAAGCCATGATCAAGGAGAGGTCTTGAGCATAGTTTTTCTTCTCTGTGGTAAGCTCATTAAAAAATGAAACAAATGTCTTGAGCATGGTTTTGCTTCTCCGTGGCAAGCTCATTAAAAAGTGAAACAAAGGTTTTGAGCATATTTTTTCTTCTCTGTGGCAAGCTCGTTAAAAAATGAAATAGAGGTCTTGAGCATAGTTTTCTTCTCTATATCAGGGTTGTTAAAAAAATAAAATAAATACGGGGATTGAACCTGGAGCCATGAGCATAGTTCTTTTCATGTGTCAATCTCGTTTAAAAAGTCACCTCTCCTATCAAGTCGATTCATTTCAATAGTTCTCGTAGGTATCAAGTCGAGTCTTTAGCTAGATATCATAGATGTTGAGTCGAGTCTTTTATTAGGTCTCATATTTGAACCTTCCTTTCATTCGCCTTTTTTAGTTTACCTATTTCCTCCATCTAGTACATAAATCAATGAAAATATAAGTGTCGACGAATGAAACAAAGTTTGGGAGGACATGTATCCAGCCTTTGATTATCATTCTGGAGTTATTCTGCTAGCTTTTCAAGCTGGGGACAGAGTACCAACCATCCATGGGTATCCCTCAAAAACTTTGGAAATTACACTGGGAAATTAAAAACATAGTTTAATTTTGTTTCAAGCTTGTGTAAAAATGAAACCAATTATGAGCTTAGTCTTTGTTCTTTCTCGTGCTCGTAAATACTTGAGAATGTGACCGAGTATACTTTTATCACTTTTCAGACTCATAAAGGTTATATGAAAAAGGAAACCCCTGGAGTCTTCTTTCATCTCTTTTCTGACTCTCTAAACATAAAAATATTGCTGAGTGATCTTGCTTCCTTTCACACTCGTTAAAAGGTTTGAAAGGGTGTCTTTTGAGTGATAGTTTATTTCTTTTTCGTCCTTGCGAGACTAATTATGAAAAAGGAACACTCTAACCAAACATGATTAGAAGAGTTCCCCCTGTATTGTTTTACACTTTTTTCGGGCTTGGGAGACTAAATTTACAAAAAATTCATCCATGGAGTCACCTTTAAGTTCTTTTCAAACTCTCTAAACATGAAAAAACACCGCGTTTTCCTTATCTAGAGTCGCTAAATTACACATTGAAGGACCCATATGGGAACAAACCCTTACTTCTTCCAGTTCATTAAATAAAGGAGGAGGAAATTATCGAAGGTGATTTATATCGAGCATGTGTTACCCTCCTTGAGCTCGTTAAATGAAAAAGAGGTACTCATCTATCTGGGTTGGGAAAAAATTGAAGGAAGTGGGTCAAGTTTTTGGGAATCCTTTATGGCAGCTATTATTTCCCTTGAACATGGCACCTGTTTGAGCCTCATCTTACAGTTGGGTAATCTGCTTGTCTTTGAGTCATACCAATTCCATGTGTTGCCATACTTTTTTGCCCATTCAAAGACTTCTCTTATTGTTGTCACATTACATTTTTGGTACTCATCGAGTCAATGCTTCCAAGTCATTTTTCGTGCTTCATCATGTTCAAGGGAAGTTTCACTTCAAACCATCCATTTGCAGTATTTCTAGTTTCCATTTCCTATTTCAGTCCATACTCATTCGATTCACCATCTTACATCACTTTCCCGTTTCAATTTCGTGTCGATTTTGGGGGATACATCAAGGCCCTCCTTTGACGAGTCTTTTCCTGTTGAATTCAACACATCATCAGAGAATTAGACTTAGAAACTAGTTAATACCTTGGGACCTACATGCCTCAATAACATGCCTCCTCACTTTCGACAATATGTTTACATCATTGACCTCTGATCAAATGATTCCATGAATGTTCGACCTCAACTCATTTATTCACATTCTCTAGAATGTACTAGGGTACCTTGGGATTCATTGACATCGTTGGTGATTCACCTCGCACTTGTTAACTATTTACCTTAATGATTAGTAATCAAGTAGTTTCTACCATGTTCGACATCAAATCATCTATTCACATGGATAGATTTGTACCACATCAGGATTGGGACGAAGACCCCAGGTTGGGAGTTCACTCTGTTATTTTATTTTCCTAGGCTGCAAAGGAAATCGTTTGGGCATGCCAATATATATATATATATATATATATATATATTGTCACATANAGATCCACATTGTATTGGTCTGTGGCTATGTTTTATCATCTCGTAGCTCCACTGTTTATTTTTCGTGGCTACGATCAGTTCATGCCATGGAGGTATGGATCCACATTGTATCTTTGGTGGCCATATACTTAGTCAATATTTTTCATATATCCGCAGTGTATTGGTTGGTGACCGTGCTTTGAGTCATCTCGTATTTCGAGCATAGGTATGCCTTCCTCGGAAATGGAAAATATATTAATACTGTTTGCAACTTCTTGCATGTTCTCCAACCCCACACCCTTGCATTGAAGAATTGTAAAGTATTTTGACCATCGATTTCTCTTCCAACNAATCAATTATATATATAAGCTTGAAACTTTTCCTGTTCTTTTCTGAATCTTTCTAATTATTATTTAATGTGTTGCTGATAAATTAACAAGCATAGATATACAATATTTGATCAATCACATAGAATACAAAGAGACACTGATTTTCATGAGGAAACCCATAAAGGGAGAAAACCTCTTCTTCTTAGGATGTCAATCAAGCTCCAATTTTCATGTACACCACAATATTTGAGCACCAACTCAAATATGAGGCTACAACCTCTGATAACAAGCTACACTTGTAGAGGGAATCAACTCTTAGATTTCTCTAGCACCAACTAGATGGAAGCACCAACTCCTAGGTTTCTCTAGCACCAACTAGATGGAATCACAAACTCCCAGAATATCTTCTAGCACCAACTAGAATTTAGAGAACTACAATCCTCCTTAGAACCACCCTACCACCCTTATTGAATCTTGCAAAACTTACTTAATTGATCTGTCTTTGATATCATCTGTTATAGCTTGATGTCTCCTCTTCATTCTTCAACTTTTATTCTATGTTCCACTTCTTCATATTTCTGCTTCTATGCTCTACAACTCCACTGCACTCTTATTTGTCTATTCTCAACTCTTTCTCCTCCTACACACCACTGCATCTCTGTTCAGCTTTTATTCTGCATTTATGCTCTGTGCTCCATCTGCATTCTATGCGCTATGCCTCTTATGTGCTCTTCAGATACTGCACACGTCCACCTTCTACCCGCATAAATAACTAAAAATGAAAACCATAAATCTTCTTTGTTCTGCATATTTTTATCACGCCAAGTCCTTTGCCAGATAATACTCACAACTCTTTGTCTTCTTTGGCGATTATCCCGAGTCTGTTTGTCATCAGTGGCCATTATCCTAATATTCTTTTTGGCTTCTCTGATAGAGTGACCCTTTGACTTCTCTGGTGGTTATCCTGAGTCTCTTTGGCTTCTTTGACAGTTACGGTTGATATTCTCTGTTACAGTTGATCTTATTCTCTCTGTTACAGTTACAGTTGATCTTCTCTGACAGTTACATGAGGTCCTCGCGAAGAAGCTCCTTGCAAACTTCACCCACGCGAACTAGCACCATGTGTAATATTACCCCCACATGACCACCAGCTGTGACCACACACCTATCAAAAAGGCGCTTCACGATTTCACACATTGGATGTTCTGTTGGAGGATTTTTGACTTTTCGATGTGTAAAATATAGTGTCGACATGCGCAAGGTTTCTCTCCACATGACCACTTGTTGTGACCATACACCAATCAAAAATGCACTTTGCGACTTTGCACTTTGGATATTCTGCTAGGAGTCACCCTGACTCTCCCAACTCCCGATTTCTGAAGTACTTCGAGACTTCATGTTTTGAGACCTCGGGACTTTGTGCTTCACGATGTCAGAAGTTAGATCACTTCATTTCTTCGAAGTCTGAACTCCCAAACTCTGAACCAGATCAATGGTCCACAACCCTCTGTGATCCGATGGTCTAGAATTACTTCACGACTTCATGTTTCACGATGTCTGTGGGCTTCTCAACGTAGTTCTTCTGATTCACGATTCTTTGAATCTGTTTATTTGCTGCCACGTGTCCTTCCCAAGACCAATGCCTAGGATTTCCTCACAATTCTAGACTTCATGAGTTTTCTCTTCTCCTGTGCACTCTAAAAGAATTAAATTCCGTGCACTTACCTCTAGATCCAACGACCGTTGGTCCACATGCTCAGATCTAACACATGAGATCTATTCTCCGCTTCTGCACGCTCGTTCCTCCTGTTTGGACTCTGATCCAACGGTCTAGATTCTTCACAGTGCTCGATTCGACGACCACTGTCGCTCCTCCTCCCAAGATTATGATTTCTTCCAACTTAGAATATTTTCAAAGTATTCAAATATTTCAGCCTTCAAACCTTCTCCTGCGAAACCGATTGAAAGGTCTCGTCCTCGATTTTCCTCCTAAGATCTATCTTCATAGAAGATGACTTTTTCTGGTGCTATCATCGCTGCTTTCCTGTTTTCCATCGCCGTTGTTGTTCTTTCCATCAATGAAAGGCACACTCTTCCTGTAAACATGCCAACAATATCCTCCTTTGGCATTGATGGCAACCCTGAAAGGCTACACTATTCTTCTTAAAACTCCAACTGTAGCATCCAGCCAACACCTTTTTCTCCCCCTTTGACATCAATGTCAAAGAAAACTGGGAGTCAATCTTCTCTCCCCCTGATCATAGATACAATAATCACTCTCCCCCTGATTGGATATACTATGAGCACTCTCCACTTGATCAAATAGACTATTTTAACTTGATAACGGGGTCACGCCCAACTTCTGGCGTAGATACTCAAACTGAGATTTTGCAAGAGGTTTAGTAAAGATATCAACAATATGATCTTTGGATGGAATATAATGCAAAGAAACAACAATGTTAGTTACCTGTTCCCTCAATAAGTGACACTTGATGGGTATATGCTTGGTCTTGGAGTGAAATACGATATTCCTTGACACATTGATTGCACTATTATTATCACAATGAATTGGGATCAGTGCAGTATACTTTACCTCCAAGTCTGCAAGTGTCTTAATCATCCAAAATACTTGGGTACAACAAGTGGAAGATACAATGTATTCAACTTCTGTAGTCGATAAGGAAATGGAACCTTTCTTCTTGCTCAACCATGCTATAAGAGAATCTCCTAAGTAGAATGCACCTCCACTCATGCTTTTCATTTCATCCATGCAGTTAGCCCAATCAACATCTGAATAGAATGATAATTGAAAATTCCGATTCCTAGGATACCATAGGCCATAGTTCATTGTTCCTTTCAAGTATCTGAATATTCTTTTGACAACTATCAAATGACTCTGTTTAGGTGCAGACTGATACCTTCCTACCATTCCAACAACATGCATTATGTCTGGACGAGATGCTGTGATGTACAAAAGGCTGCCTATCATAGACCTATATGAAATCTGATCAACGTCAGGTGAGTCATCATCCTTGCTTAACTTGCATTCAATGAACATAGGTGTGCTCACAGGGGTAGAATATTCCATTTGAAACCTTTTCAACATTTCTCTTAGATATTTCTGCTGCGAGAGAAATATTCCTTCATACCTTTGAGCAATTTGTAGACCAAGAAAAAATGATAGTTCCCCTATCATAGACATTTCAAATTCAGACTGCATGGTAGAAGCAAACCATTGTACCAATGAAGCATTATTACTTTCGAAGATGATGCCATCTACATAGACCAACACAATGAGAAAACCATTATCCTCTATTTTGATATATAGATTGCAATCATCTGTTCCTCTCTTGAACCCTTTGTCTTGAAGATACTTATCTAGTCTGTAATACCAGGCACGAGGAGCTTGTTTCAACCCATATACGGATTTATTCATCTTGCAGACAAAGTCAGGGTTATCTGACAGTTGGAAACCATTTGGTTGTTCCATATAGAATTCTTCTTTTAGATATCCATTTAGAAATGTTGACTTGACATACATTTGATAGACTTTAAACTTCTTATGACAACCATAGGCAGGAAACATTCTAATAGCTTCTAATCTTGCTATGGGCACAAATGTTTCATCAAAATCTGGTCCTTCTATTTGAGAATACCCTTTGCAGACCAATCTAGCCTTATTTCTTACAATATTTCCTTGCTCATTCATCTATTTTTGTAGACCCATTTGGATCCTATTACATTTTTATTTTCTAGCCTAGGAACAAGTTCCCAAGTGTCATTCTTTTCAATCTGATCTAGTTCCTCATTCATTGATTTTAACCAATTTACATCTTTACTGGCTTCATTAAAGTTCTTGGGTTCCACCATGGATATGAAGGATATATGTGATTTCTTGGTGTCTTTGATTATCCTTCTCCTGGTTTGTACACCTTTGTCTTTCTCACCAATTATTTGACTTGCAAGATGATTCTTTTGAGTAATTTTGGAGGAAGGATTTGATGTTGATTGATGTTGATTGTTGTCTTGACTCTTCTTGTCTGGGTGCATCTTCTCCACCTGATTCACCATCTTCTTGTGACTCTGAGATTTTTTTTTCTTCATTTTCATTATTCTCATCATCTTCTTCATCTGACTTGGTGCTTATTCTCTATTGATCTTTTACAGGAGAGTCTTCATCAATTCAAACATCAATACAATCTACTAATTTATGCATTCTTTTGTTAAAGCATTTGTATCCTTACTGTTCATTGCATATCCTAAGAATATACCTTCATCAGCTCTACCATCAAATTTTCCCAGGTGATCATCATTACTTTTGATGTAGCATTTACTTCCAAATACTTTGAAGTGTTTGATTGATGCAAGTCGACCAAACCACAACTCATATGGAGTTTTATCAATGTTCGGCCTTAGATGCGCTTTGTTTAGAATATGAACATCTGTGTGAACAGTCTCCACCCAAAAGGTTTGTGAAATGTCCCTTTCACTCATCATATCCCTTGCCATCTACTGAATTGATCTATTTTGGCGTTCTACAACTCCATTTTGTTGAGGAGTACCTGGAATAGTATATTCTCTTTTAATTCCATGTCTGTCATAGAATTCTTTGAAATCTCTTGAAAAAAATTCTCCTCCCCTGTCTGAGTGAATTTCCTTTTACTTCCTTCCTGTATGATTATCAGTTAATGCCTTAAACATTTTGAACTTCTCAAATGCATCAGATTTTTCTCTCAGAAAGGCAACCCACGTAAGTGTGGAGAAGTCATCAATGACCAGCATAAAGTAACGTTCTCCTCCAGTTCCTTCCTTTCACGATGGTCCACACAGATCCATATGAATAATTTGAAGTGGTTTCTATGAAGATGTGAAACTCTTCGATTTGAATTGAGCACGAGTCAGCTTCCCCATTTGACAGGATTCACATACAAAGTTATGAGGCTTAGATATTCTTAGAAGATCTTTCATAGCACCTTCATTATTCAGCTTGACAATATGATACAAATTCAGGTGTCAGAGCCTTCTATGCCATAACCAACTTTCATCAAATTTTCTTAAATGACATTCCTCCTTATCTTGCTTCAGAACATAGACATTGTTTTTAGTTCTAACCCCTTTTGTAATCAACTCTCTTGTGTTCACTATTTTTATTTTACAATCTTTGGCAGTGAAAGTGACTTCACATCCTTTGTCATACACCTGACTAACACTAAGAAGATTATGCTTTAATCCATCAACAAATAATACATCTTGAGCTTTTCCTTTTCCATTACTTAATCTTACTAGACCTTTACCTCTGATCTTTCCTGGAGCATCATTTCCAAAAGTCACATTTCCTGATTTACTTTATTTGAGTGATAGGAACTTACTTTTTTCACCTGTAATATGACTGGAGCATCCACCGTCAATATACCAGGGGTTCTTTTGTCTTTGAGTTGACAACACTAATCCACAATTGTTATATTCTTTCTTCTTCCAAACCTTGACGTTTTCAGCTCTATGATTTGAATCTGGCTTATAGTTCTTTAGGTGACAGTCTGTAGCTTTATGTCCATAATTATGGAAGATGTAACATTCTTGTTCATTGAATAAAGGATCATAACGATTTTTATGCTTAATCTGCGTCTTTTTCCCAACCATCACATGATTTGTAGTATGTGGTTGTTTGTTACTTGACCATCTCATTCTTTGTTGTGGTAGATATTTATTCCTTGGGTGTCTTGATTGCTCATGTCTAAATCTTAAAAAACAATTTAGAGCTTTGTGGCCAAAGTTCGAACAATAAAAACAATATCCATAGAAAAAATATTTGTACCTGGAAAATGGTTGTCTTCTTTGAGTAGGTCGATTTCTTCCATGCTAATGATTTCCTTGAGAAGAGGGTGTATTATTTCTTTGTTCTACAGATTCAATTCTGGTACCTTTTTCTTCACTCCTCCTTGGTGGATGATTATCTTCCTTTGCTTCTGCAGGTTTGTTGTTGTCAATGGTTGTAGATTTGACAAAATTGATGGATTCTTTGTTGCTTGGATGACCACTACTTGATCCTTCTTCATAACCCAAACCAATTTTCAACATTGGATTCCTTTGTTGATTCATAATGGTGGCTAATCCTTCTAAGGATTTAATACTTGTCAGATTCTGATGATATTAAGCCTGAAATTTCTCTAGATATTTTTTGACAGTCACTACTTCAGCTTCCAATTTTTCACCTTTTGTTTTGGCTTCCTTCAATTGTTGTTTGAGGATGTATTCAATATTCTTAGATTCTTCTAACTTAACCTTCAACATGAAATATATTTCAGATGGTTCATTGCATGTTTTCTCATACCTGAGCAATAACTGTTTTTCTTTTCTTTTCTTTTTTCTGAGTCTATCAATCTCTTCTAAAGAACTGATTAGTTCAACTTCCATATCAACCACAAATTCTTTGTCATTCATGTCACCTCATGTGTATTCATCATCAAGGTCTCCTATGTCCATAAGAATAAAATCATTCACTTTATCTTCACAAGATGAATTGCTATCTATGTCTTCTGAGGACTCATCATTATTTGGATACAAACTTTTCTTTTTAGTATATTTATTAAATTTGTATTTCTTTTCATCATCAGAGTTATTGTATTTTTACTTGTGAGGACACTTAGATGAAAAATGACCCGTCTTACCATAGTTGAAGATTTAAATGATAGCTTGCCTTGGTATTTGCCTGATCCTTTCTTTAGCCTTCTCACAAATTTTGCCTCAATCTCATGTATATCAGAGTCTATTTTTTTCTCTGCTTTAAAGGATGCCTCTCTTGTAGTGGATTTACCTTTGGTGATTCTCATTTCATAAGAATTTAGGGTTCCAAGAAGTTGATCTAGTGTCAACGTTTTGAGATCAGTTATTTCCTGTATAACAAAGACCTTTGAGTTAAATCTATTAGGAAGATATCTTAATATTTTCTGGACTAGAAAATATGCATCTATCGTTTCATCTAGACCTTTCATAGTGCTAAAAAGTTATTATATATGTAAGAAGTACTTACTGATAGTTTCGTCTTCATCCATCTTTAACTGCTCAAATTTAAGTTTGTGAGTCTGAAGTTTTGTGTCTTTCACCTTTTCATTACCTTCATAACTACTTATCAGCTTGTCACACATAACTTTTACTGAATCACAGTGCATGCATTTAACAAACTCGGCTTCTGCAAGTCCATTGAGGATGACATTCATTGATTTTGCATTAAATCTAAACTCCAGCTTATAATATTTCGAGGCCAAGACTACATGCTTCACATATCCATTTTCAAAGACATCCCAAACATCAACACCCAAAGCCATTAAATATGTTCTCATCCTTATTTTCATAAGGAAAAGTTTTTTCCATCAAACATAGGGGCTCTATTAGTTGAACTTCCTTCATGACTAGTCATGTTCAAGCTTATGGATCCACCTTTGATCAAAGGCACCGACTCTGATACCAATTGTTGGAAAAA
>SNQJ01S0161644.1:0-22802 GCA_010110895.2 Picea sitchensis
ACACGCGTGCAGGCCTTCTACAGGCCGCATGTACCTTTGTGTGTCCCAAAAACTACAGTCAAGCAAAAGTCAGGGAAAGATGGTATGGAGAATTAGATCCCCTGCTAGCTCAGACCTTACAGAAAAAGACAGGCAAAAGAAAAAAAAAAACCTAATCTTTAAACTATCTAAAAACCTAAATAAATCCAGGAACCCTAAATATTATTCTTACGGACGCCAATTTTGTTGTTGGGAAAAACACCCTACGGACTAGCAAACTAGGGTCATACTTGCATGCAGATTTTGACCGAAAAGAAACTACATTTTTACCTACAACCCCAGATTTAAACCCCTCTTTCATAGTAAATGCATGGAAAAGGAACACCAACCTTATTATCAGCGTTCGATGTAGATCCTTCATTGCGCTTTGATAACTTGCTTGCGTTGCTCCTTCCACAGATGACCTGCACTCAAGACAAACAACAACTATGCATGCATGCTACTTCTATACTGAAGGGTTAGAAATCAAGCATAAATTAATCAAACCATAGACAATTCATGCATTGGGACGGGAAAATTATTCTTTTATTACTGAAAGTGAATCAACTTACAACAAAGCTGAGACTGGTCACCGCTCCTTGAACCTGATCCTGGGCTCCTCTTCTTCTGTCCTTCAACTGCTTTGCATTAAATCTCCTTTGGCATGAGGAAAGGCTAAAGGGTTGCAACAATGGATTATGTAAATGGACAGAGTTTCTTCGCTATATTTTTTCCTCCTCCAAATGGTACCCCTACCCCTTCTTTTATAGGCTAGAAGGAGCTAGGGTTTTGGACGAACCCTCGGCCATGCATGGCCGGGAGTTTCAGTTAACTGACCCATAGCTTTTTGTTCCGTCGGAAACTTTCCTTTTGTCGTGCTTTGTTAGGTACACGCGGGTTGTTGTGAGTCAGCCAGTGTGCACACACGTGCAGTAATGGGTTAGGGCATGTGGGCCTTGACACAAGAGGATTTTCAAAGAGTTGTTCAACAGAGTTTTGGCAAAGAAGGGATATGAGTTGGCCTGATGCCAGGTAATCATGTGTGGTGCAATTTAGGGTTATAACAGGAAGTGGTGCGACTTCCATAAGAGCCCTTGGCATAACACTGCTGACTCCGCTCAAAGCAATTGATGGTGGCCGAAGTGAAAGCCTTTGAATCAGATGCGGATTCTGACTCTGAGACAACACCAAAAAGGGGAAGATGGATCATTGATGTGGAACCCAATGCCACCGTTGCTACCACCAAGCTCCATCCTGGTGAACTAGACGATCCAAAAGAAGGAGAGCGTCTCTTCCATTCACAGATGTGGGTAAAAGGCACCCCGTTACACTTCATCATTGATAGCGGTAGACAGAAGAACATCATCTCAGTAGAGGTCATCAAGCGACTGGCCCTACCAACAATGTTTCACCCACAACCCTCCACCATTGGATGGCTCCTCCAAGGAAGCAATCTTCGCGTCAGCCAACAGTGTCAACTGTTGTATGACATCAATCCCTTCAAAGACGAGGCATTGTGTGATGTTTCTCCTCTCAAAGTTTGTGATGTTCTTTTAGGCCAACCTTATTTATGGAAACATCATGTTGTATATGATTCTAGGCCTTGCAGTGTTATTATTACTTTGAACAAGAAATTGTACAGGATACCCGAGGCAGTCCCACCTAGTGCTATTTCCTTGATCTCTACTAAGTAATGTAGGAAGGTCATCACTCATACGAGGAAGTTTTTCTTCTTTGTGATTTTCTCTCAGAATAAGCGAAAGATCATAGCCACATCCAAGGTCTCTGTGGTCAACCTCTCCACATAGCAGAAGCAAGTAGACAAGGTCGTGGAAGAATACTCAGATGTCTTCTCCTCACCTATAGGGGCACCTCTGCACTACTAGGTCAAGCACCCCATCAATCTAACTCCCGGTTCATCGTTGCCCAATGGGCCAGTCTATTGTCGCTCTTTGTTAGAGAATGAGTAGATCAAGCGATCGATACAAGAACTTCTCCACAAGGAGCACATCCATCCAATATCATTACCTTGCAGGAGACCAATCATGCTGGTACAGAAGAAAGATGGAACCTGGTGACTTTGTATTGATTATCGGGCTCTGCATAAAATCACAGTAAAAAACCGGTACCCAATTCCCCGAATCGATGACCTCCTTGATCAACTCACGGGGGCCAAATACTTCAGTAAGATTGATCTGAAGTATGGCTACCACCAGGTCCTAATAGAACAGACAGATGTATGGAAGACCACCTTCAAGTCAAAGGAAGGCCTTCTTCAATGGTTGGTCGTGCCCTTTGGTTTGACAAATGTTCCAGCCACTTTCATGAGGATGATGGACGATATCCTGGGACCATTCACCAATACTTTTGTAGTGGTGTATCTGGATGACATTCTAATTTATAGAAAGACTTGGGCCGAACACTTGCATCATATTCAACAGGTTCTCCACACCCTGCGGTAGTACAAGCTATATGCCAACTTGGAAAAATTCTCCTTCGACATGGACAAGGTCCATTACTTGGGCTACATCATTGATCAACATGGCATACATGTGGATCCAACCAAGATCCAAGTCATTCGTGACTAGCCAGCCACAACAACACTCACTAAGTTTTGGAGCTTCTTGGGCCTTGCCAAATTCTATCACAGGTTCGTGTTGGGATTCTCCCATATTGCATGGGCCCTCTGCCAAATAAACAGGGGTGGTGGTAAGGTGAAATTTGCGTGGGGCCGGTCCCAACAACAAGAATTCGATGATTTGAAGCAACACTTGTGCTCAACTCCAGTAATTTCACTACCAGACCTATAACATCCCTTTGAGATCGAGACAGATGCTTCAGACTATGATGTGGGCATTGTTCTCACTTAGCACGGCCACCCCATGGCCTATCATAGTTAGACATTGTCAGATATTTTTCATAAGTACCCTACTTACGACAAAGAAATGTACTCCATTATGCAAGCATGCCGCTAATGGAGACGTTACATTCTTGGGAAGGAGAGAGTAATCCAAACTGATCATAAGGCACTCCAATTCATGCATACATAAGGAAAATTGTAGAATGACCACCATAAAAAGTGGTCACCATACTTGTAGCAATTCAACCTCAACCTCAAGTATAAAACAATAAGCACCAATCACATCGTCAATTTCCTGAGCAGGCTACGAGTTGAGACACTCACCATGGTGCTCTACTCTTGCAGCCATGAGACATCTGGATGGCCCCAACTCTATGAGATAGACCCTGACTTCGCCACCACCTACCAAATGTTGGGTGCAAACGCAGTTGTCGATAATTTCCATCTTCAAGATGGGTTGTTGTGTCATCTAGGCTATATCCATGTTCCATCAAGTGAATGAGCGAAGATGATCTGGGAATCCCACTATAGTCAGGTGGTAGGACACTTCAGCATCGAAAATACAGTGGTGATGCTACATAAACATTTCTACTGGCCGAAACTTTGACAGGAGGTCAGCAAGTATATCAGGTCCTGCACTGCTTGCACTATTGCCAAACTGACCAGTAAGAAACATGGTATGCACACCCCTCTTCCTACTCATGAAAGGCCATGGGAATCCATCTCAATGGACTACATGTCGGGCCGCCCATCCACCAAGTGGGGAAATGATTGTGTTTTTGTGGTTGTTGATCGCTTTTCTAAGATGGAATTTCTGGTTGCCTGCAAGAAGAGAATCACAACAGAGGCCACTTCCAAGCTCTTCTTTGAATGAGTCTAGGTACATTTTGGAATCCCACAAACCATTGTCTCAGATCGGAATAGTCAATTTATCAGCACATTCTGGTTGAGCCTCTGGTCACTGCTGGACACCAAGATCACCAAATCCATGGCCTTCCACCCCCAAACAGATGGCCAAGCCAAGGTTGTAAATTGAATGATTGTGCATATGATTTGCATGTATAATTCAATGAAACCTCACACATTGGATGAGAGCCTTCCATATGACCAACATAGCTACAACCGAGCCCTGGATGTCTCAACCAGCCATAGCCCCTTTCAAGTGGGGTTCGGATTCCAACCATTGGGTCCCATAGATGTTGCACTTCCCCTTGCGGTCACCTCAACCGACTCATCTCCTGCTCAGACTGAAGCTGAAAAAGCCACCCAGTTCATTGAGAAGATCCATCACATCCACCAACAGGTTTAGTATATCCTATAGAAGTCCAATGACAAGTACAAACAATGCCATGATCAACATTGGGTGCCACATAAGTTTCAGTTGGGTGACAAAGTTTGGTTGCACTTACAGAAAGAACGCCTTATAGGACCCCATCGGAAGCTTCACCCACTCCGTTATGGGCTGCACACTATCACCAAGTCCATGGGGGGTAATTCTTTTGAGCTTAACATTCCTCCTTTCCTTGGCCTGCACCCAGTGTTCAACATGGTCTCCTTCGCTCTTATTTCCCACCATTATTGGACACCTCAGAAGTAGCAAAACAACTGACACCAATAGAGCTCAACACCAACTGCATACAACAGGAATCCAATGATCAGATTGTGGACATAAAAATCAAGGTCACTCGACAACAAAGGATCCATCTTTATCGAGTCGTCAAAGCAAGGCATCTCCTGCACCAAGGCAAGTGGCTCACTCGGGGCCAAATTCAGCAAAAATTTCCTCATCTGATGGGGGACCTCAACGAAATGGTGACCACTGCTTCCTAAGGAGGGAGTATTGATATATATGGATATCATTGGACACCCACCTTTTCCAACTGGCTCAAAACAGTTTCCTAACAATTTTTGCAATTTACTATTTTTAGCAGTTTTAACTTCTGGGGCCATTTTGAGGGCTTAAATGAAGGTTTTTCAAGATCGAGCTCCTCAATGATAGATGAAGGAATGATTGATCCTCCAAAATGAATCTCCTCGATGGTACCTTCCCAACGGTCTATCACACACCTAAAATGGAGATCGTATGCAAAAGTTACGACCCCAGGAAGTTGATGTACTAACTTACCCAAACGGGGCCCACATGACTCTTGGCGCTTCATCTCCTAGGGTTAGGTTTTTGGATGTATAGGGTTTTTGGAATTCCTTCTTATTGTAAAAATGCCTTCATAACCTCATTTTAATATTCTTCTTGCGAATTTGCATTGTCATCACATCCCTTCCCAAAGATAAGCCGCCACCATTCGAGCAAGCTTGTTTCCACTGCATTTTACAATTTCAGCTTATTTTGTTATTAAATAGAAAACATGTTTTACTGTATCTCTGTTATTTTGTGTTAAGCACCTATTAATAATATGTATTCATTTCATTCTTCTCATAAAATCCGGATCAGTGGTATCAAAGCGGTCTTCTCCTTGTCGTCTTAATGCATGTCCCCAACGACGACGGAGTACAAAGAGTTGGGTCTCGAGCTTGTTTCTCTTGAGGACAGAAGCTCTCACACGCTCAAGCGACCTCCCATGGTAGGAGAAAATAAATATGATGGGACAGGATATATTTTCAAACTATTGATTGAGGAATCCCTCACGCAACAAAGGAACGAGATGATGGATAGTTTCACGCAAATCCTCCGGCGGCTACCAACAGGCGACTCATCTTCTCCGAACGGAGGCACCACCCCCTTCAAGGTACAAATAAACTTCGATATTCCTATATTTGAAGGTCATATAGAAACAGATGCTATAGACAAGTGGTTGAATATACTAGAATGGTATTTTTTTCTCCATAACTTTTCGAATAGAGAAAATATTACTTTTGCGCTCCTCAAAGTCGTTCCCCATGTCAAATATTGGAGGGAAACTTTTTGTGAGCAAAAGGAAACAGAGGAAACCTCATTATTTTCAGTCACATCAACCTTGGAATCCTTCAGGGATGTTATTAAGGAACAATACTGCCGTGTCAGAAGTTATGACCACCTATATACCAAATGGACCACACTGCAGAAAGAAATAGACCAAGCAGTGCCTGATTTCACAAATATCTTCCATACCTTGCACACCAAGTTGGGTATCAAAGATTCAGAGCAACATCTGGTGCTCAAGTATAATGGTTTTTTGCATATATACATCCAGACTGAAATGGAATTTTTGGACATCTTATCCTTGGGCCTGGCCTACCGATATTCCATCAAAATTGAGCAGAAGCTCAAACAAAAGATGCGACAATTTAGGCCTGGGAACCCCTCACAACATAATCCAGGAAAGGGCGATTCCAACCCATCGAACAAAAGACAGAGAAAATATGGACAGTATTAGGACAACCAGTCCAATCCGTAAGCAAAGCAAGACACCAGAAAGACAAAGAAAGATACCGGGAAGTGGTGCAACTTCCATAAGATCCCTTGGCATAACACTGTTGACTGCCGCTCAAAGCAGTCATTGGTGGCCGAAGTGAAAGCCTCTCAATCAGATGCAGATTATGACTTTGATCCAGATCCATAAAGGGGAAGATGGATCATTGACATGGAACCCAATGCCACCATTTCTACCACCAAGCTCTATCCTGGTGAACCAGACAAGACAAAAGAAGAAGAGTGCCTCTTCCATTCACAGATGTGGGTAAAAGAAACCCCAATACACTTCATCATTGATAGTGGTAGCCAGAAGAACCTCATGTCAGCAGAGGTCATCAAGCAGCTAGCCCTGCCAACAACGTTTCACCCACAACCCTACATGATTCGATGGCTCCTCCAAGGAAGCGATCTCCACGTCAGCCAACAGTGTTGACTGTCGTACGACATCAAGCCCTTCAAACATGAGGTATTGTGTGATGTTTCTCCTCTCAAAGTTTGTGATGTTCTTTTGGGCCAACTGTATTTATGGAAACGTCATGATGTATATGAGTCTAGGCCTCCTAGTGTTATTATTACTTTGAACAAGAAATTGTACAGGATACCCGAGGCAGTCCCACCTAGTGCAATTTCCTTGATCTCTGCTAAGCAATGCAGGAAGGTCATATCTTAGATAGGGAAGTTTGTCTTCTTTGTGATTCTCTCTCAAAATAAGTGAAAGATCATAGCCACATATAGGGTCTCTATGGTTGACCTCTCCACACTGCAAAGGCAAGTAGACAAGGTCATGGACGAATACTTGGATATCTTCTCCTCACCTACAGGGGTAAATCTGCACTGTCAGGTCAATCACCCCATCGATCTAACCCCCGACACACCGCTTCCCAATGGGCTAGTCTATCATCTCTCTTTATTAGAGAATGAGGAGATCAAGCGATAGATTCAAGAACTACTCCACAAGGGGCACATCCACCCCATCTCATCACCTTGTGAGAGCCCAATCGTGCCGGTACAGAAGAAAGATGGAACATGGTGACTCTTTATTGATTATCGGGCTATGAATAAAATCACAGTCAGAAACTAGTACCCGATTCCCTGAATTGATGACCTCCTTGATCAACTCATGGGGGACAAATACTTCAGTAAGATTGATCTAAAGTCTGGGTACCACTAGGTCCCGATATAACAGACAGATGTATGGAAAACCGCCTTCAAGTCAAAGGAAGGCCTTTTTGAATGGTTGGTCATGCCCTTTGGTTTGACAAATGCTCCAACCACTTTCATGAGGATGATGGATGATATCCTATGAACATTCACCAATACTTTTGTAGTGGTGTATCTGGATGACATTCTCATTTACAACAAGACTTGTGTCGAACACTTGCAACATATTCAACAGGTTTTGCACACTCTGGGACAACACAAGCTATACACCAACTTGCAAAAATGCTCCTTCGGCATGGACAAGGTCCATTACTTGGGCTACATCATTGATTAGCATGGTGTAAATTTCGATCCAGCCAAGATCTAATTCATTCATGACTGGTTATCCCCAACAACACTCACTAAGCTTTAGAGATTCTTGGGTTTGCCAATTTCTATCGCAGGTTCATGTTGGGATTCTCCCATATTGCATGGGTCCTCAGCCAAATAAACAGGGGTGGTGGTAAGGAGAAATTTGCATGGGGCCAGTCCCAACAACAAGCGTTCGATGATTTGAAGCAATGTTTGTTCTCATCCCCAATACTTTCACTACCAGACCTGCCACATCCCTTTGAGTTAGAGCTAGATGCTTCAGACTATGTTGTGGGCATCGCTCTCACTCAGCACGGCCACCCCGTGGCCTATCATAGTGAGACACTGTCAGATACTATTCGTAAGTACCCTACTTATGACAAAGAAATGTACTCGATTGTGCAAGCATGCCGCCAGTGTAGACATTACATTCTTGGGAAGGAGACAACAATCCACACTGATCATAAGCCACTGTAGTTCATGCAGACATAGGGAAAATTGTAGAATGACCGCCATCAAAAGTGGTCCACATACTTGCAGCAATTCCAACTCAACATCAAGTATAAAATAGAAAGCACCAATTACATCATCGATTGCCTCAATAGACCGTCAGTCGCAACACTTACCACGGTGCTAGACTCTTGCGGCCATGAGACATCTGGATGGCCCCAACTCTATGAGACAGACCCTAACTTCACCACCACCTACCAAATGTTGGGTGCAAATGCAGTTGTCGATAATTTCCATATTCAGGATGGTTTGTTGTGTCGTCTAGGCCATATATGTGTTCCATCAAGTGAGCGAGTGAAGATGATCTGGGAAGCCCACTACAATTAGGTGGCAGGACACATTAGCATCGAAAAGATAGTGGCAATGCTACAAAAACATTTCTACTGGCTGAAACTTCGACAAGAGGTCAGCAAGTATATGAGGTCCTCCACTGCCTGCGCTATTGCCAAGCCGAACACTAAGAAACATGGTCTATACTCCCCTCTTCCTACTCCTGAAAGTCCATGGGAATCCATCTCAATGGACTACATGTCGGGCCTCCTATCCACCAAGCGAGGAAATGAATGTGTTTTTGTGGTTGTTGATTTCTTTTCTAAGATAGCGATTTTGGTTGCCTGCAAGAAGAGCATCATAGCGGAGGCCACTGCCAAGATCTTCTTTGAATGAGTCTAGGTACATTTTGGAATCCCACAAACCATTGTCTTAGATCAAGATAGTCGATTTCTCCGCACATTCTAGTTGAGCCTTTGTTCACTGTTGGACACCAAGCTCACCAAATCCATGGCCTTCAACCCCCAGACAGATGGCCAAACTGAGGTTGTAAATCGAATGATTGGTCATATCCTTCTCATGTATAATTCAAATCACCCTCGCACATGGAATGAGAGCCTTTCCTATGTCTAGCATAGCTACAACCAAGCCCTGCATAGCTCAACCGACCACAACCCCTTTCAAGTGGGGTTGGGATTCCAACCATTGGGTCCCACAGATGTTGCACTTCCCCTTGTGGTTACCTCGACTGACTAATATCCTGCTCGAACTGAAGCTGACAAAGCCACCCAGTTCATTGAGCAAATCTAGCACATCCGCCAATAGGTTTAGGATATCCTACAGAATTCCAATGACAAGTACAAACAATGCCATGATCAACATCGGGTGCCACATAAGTTTCAGGAGGGCGACAAAGTTTGGCTGCACTTGCAGAAAGAACGCCTTACATGATCCCATTGGAAGTTTTTCCCACTCCATTATGGGTTGTACACTATCACCAAGGCCGTGGGGGATAATTATTTTGATCTCAACATTCCTCCTTTCCTTGGCCTGCACCCAGTGTTCAACGTGGATCTCCTTCGGCCTTATTTCCCACCATTATTAGACACCTCACAAGTAGAAGAACAACTGAAACCAACAGAGATCAAACCCAACTACATACAACAGGCATCCAATAATCGGATTGTGGATAGATAGATCAAGGGCACTCGACAACAAAGGATCCAACTTTATTGAGTCGTTAAAGCAGGGCAGCTTCTGCACCAAGGCAAGCTGCTCACCCGGGGCCAAATTTAGCAGAAATTTCCTCATCTAATGGGGGACCTCAATGAAATGGAGATGATTTCTTTGTAAGGAGGGAGGATTGATCCAGATGGATATCGGTGGCCACCCACCTTTTCCAACTGGCTTAAAACAGTTTTCTGACAATTTTGGCAATTTACTATTTTTAGTAGTTTTAACTTCCGGTGCCATTTTGAGGAACGAGATGATGGATAGTTTCACGCAAATCCTTCAGAATCTACCAATAGGCGACGCATATTCTTCAAATGGAGGTGCCACCCCCTTCAAGGTACAAATAAACTTCAATATTCCTATATTTGAAGGTCAGATAGACGCAGATGTTGTAGACAAGTGGTTGAATCTACTAGAAGGGTATTTTTTTGTCCATAACTTTTCGAATAGAGAAAAGATTACTTTTGCGCTCCTCAAAGCTGTTCCCCATGTCAAATATTGGTGGGAAACATTCTGTGAGCAAAAGGAAATAGAGGAAACCTTAGTATTTTCAGTCATGGCCACTTGGGAATCCTTCAAGGATGCTATAAAGAAACAATACTACCATGTCAGAAGTTATGACGACCTGTATACCAAATGGACCACACTGCGGCAAGAAATATACCAAGAAGTGCCATATTTCACAAATATCTTCCATAACTTGCACACCAATTTGGGTATCAAATATTCAGAGTGACATCTGGTGCTCAAGTATCGCAGTGCTATGCATAGATACATCCAAACAGAAATGGAATTTCTGGAGATCTCATCCTTGGGCGTGGCCTACCGATATGCTGTCAAAATTGAGCAGAAGCTCAAACAAAAGACACAACAATTTGGGCCTAGGAACCCCTCACAACAAAAGCCAGGAAAGGGCGGCCCCAACCCACCGAACAAAGGAAAAAAAAAAAATGGACAGTATCAAGACAACCAGTGCAAGCTGCAAGCAAAGAAGCACACCAGAAAGACAAAGAAAGATACCTGGAAGTGGTGCGAATTCCATAAGATCCCTTGGAATAACAATGTTGACTACCGCTCAAAGTAGTCATTGGTGGCTGAAGTGAAAGCCTCTGAATCAGATGTGGATTCTAACTCTGAGCCGGAACTAGAAAGGGGAAGACGAATCATTGACATAGAACACCGTGCCACCATTGCTACCACCAAGCTCCAGCCTGGTGAAGCAGACGAGCTCGAAGAAGGAGAGCACCTCTTCCTTTCACAGATGTGGGTAAAAGGCACCCTGCTGCACTTCATCGTTGATAGCGGTAGCCAGAAGAACCTCATCTCAGCATAGGTCATCAAGCAGTTGGCCCTGCCAACAACGCCGCACCCACAACCCTACACCATTGGATGGCTTCACCAAGGAAGTGATCTCTGCATCAACCAACAATGTCGATTGTCGTACGACATCAAGCCCTTCAAAGACGAGGTATTGTGCGATGTTTCTCCTCTCAAATATTGTGATGTTCTTTTGGGCCAACCTTATTTATGGAAACGTTATGTTGTATATGAGTCTAGGCCTCCTAGTGTTATTATTACTTTGAACATGAAATTTTACACGATACATGAGGCAGTTCCACCTAGTGCTATTTCCTTGATCTCTGCTAAGCAATGCAAGAAGGTCATCTCTCAGACGGGGAAGTTTGTCTTCTTTGTGATTTGCTCTCAGAATAAGCGAAAGATCACAGCCACATCTAGGGTCTCTACGGTCGACCTCTCCACACTGCAGAAGCAAGTAGACAAGCTCATGGAAGAATACTCAGATATATTCTCCTCACCTATGGGGGTAAATCTGCATTGCCAGGTCAAGCACCCCATCGATATGACCCCCAGCGCACATCTGCCCAATGGTCCAGTCTATCATCACTCTTTGTTAGATAATGAGGAGATCAAGCGACAGATCCAAAAACTTCTCCACAAGGGGCACATCCACCCCAACTCATCACCTTTCTGGAGCCCAATCGTGCTAGTACATAAGAAAGATGGAACCTGGTGACTCTTTATTGATTATCGGGCTATGAATAAAATCATAGTTAGAAATCGGTACTCGATTCCCCGAATTGATCACCTCCTTGATCAACTCACGGGGGCCAAATACTTTAGTAAGATTGATCTGAATTCTGGCTACCACTAGGTCCTGATATAATAGACAGATGTATGGAAAACTGCCTTCAAGTCAAAGGAAGGCCTTTTTGAATGGTTGGTCATCCCCTTTGGTTTGACAAATGCTCCAACCACTTTCATGAGGATGATGGACGATATCCTATGAACATTCACCAATACTTTTGTAGTGGTGTATCTAGATGACATTCTAATTTACAGAAAGACTTGGGCCAAACACTTATAGCATATTCAACAGGTTCTACACACCCTGTGGCAGCACAAGATATACGCCAACTTAGAAAAATGCTCCTTCAGCATGGACATGGTCCATTACTTGGGATACATCATTGAATAGCATGGCGTAAATGTGGATCTAGCCAAGACCAATTCATCTGTGACTGGTTAGCCCCAACAACACTCACTGAGCTTCAGAGCTTCTTGGGTTTGCCAATTTCTACTGCAGGTTCGTGTTGGGGTTCTCCCATATTGCATGGACCCTTAGCCAAATAAACAAGGGTGGTGGTAAGGAGAAATTTGTGTGGGGCCAGTCCCAACAACAAGTTTTTGATGATTTGAAGCAGTGCTTGTGCTCAACCCCAATACTTTCACTACCAGACCTGCAACATCCCTTTAAGATCGAGACAGATGCTTCAGGATATGTTGTGGGAGTCGTTCTCACTCAGCACGACCACCCTGTGGCCTATCATAGTGAGACATTGTCAGATACTATCCGTAAGTACCCTACTTATGACAAAGAAATGTACTCCATTGTGCAAGCATGCCTCCAGTGGAGACATTACATTCTTGGGAAGGAGACAGTAATCCACATTGATCATAAGCCACTGCAGTTCATGCAGACACAGGGAAAATTGTAGAATGATCGCCATCAAAAGTGGTCCACATACTTGCAGCAATTCCACCTCAACATAAAGTATAAAACTAGAAGCACCAATCGCATCACCGATTTCCTCAGCAGACTGCTAGTCGCGACACTTACCATGGTGCTAGACTCTTGGGGCCATGAGACATTTGGATGGCCCCAACTCTATGAGACAGACCCTGACTTCGCCACCACCTACCAAATGTTGGGTGCAAATGCAGTTGTCGATAATTTCCATATTCAGGATGGGTTGTTGTGTCCTCTAGGCCATATCYGTGCTCCATCAAGTGAGCAAGCGAAGCTGATCTGGGAAGCCCACGACAATCGGGTGGTAGGACACTTCGGAATCGAAAAKATAGTGGTGATGCTACAAAAACATTTCTATTGGTCGAAACTTCGACAAGAGGTCAACAAGCATATGAGGTCCTCCACTACCTGTTCTATTGCCAAACCGACTACTAAGAAACATGGTCTGTACACCCCTCTTCCTACTCCTGACAGGCCATGGGAATCCATATCAATGGACTACATGTCGGGCCTCCCATCCACCAAGCAGGGAAATGAATGTGTTTTTGTGGTTCTTGATCGCTTTTCTAAGATGGCGATTCTGGTTGCCTACAAGAAGAGCATCATAGCGGAGGCCACTGCCAAGCTCTTCTTTGAACGAGTCTAGGTACATTTTGGAATCCCACAAACCATTGTCTCAGATCAGGATAGTCAATTTCTCAGCACATTTTGGTCAAGCCTCTGGTCACTGTTGGACACCAAGCTGACCAAATCTATGGCCTTCCACCCCCAGAAAGATGGCCAAACCGAGGTTGTAAATCAAATGATTGGTCATATCCTTCGCATGTATAATTCAAAGCACCCTTGCACATGGAATGAGAGCCTTCCCTATGTCCATCATAGCTACAACCGAGCCCTGCATAGCTCAACCAACCACAACCCCTTTCAAGTGGGGTTGGGATTCCAACCATTGGGTCCCATAGATGTCGCACTTCCCCTTGCAGTCACCTCAACCGACTCATCTCCTGCTCCAACTGAAGCTAACAAAGCCACTTATTTCATTGAGCAGATCCAACACATCTGCCAACAGGTTCAGGATATCCTATAGAAGTCCAATGATAAGTACAAACAATGCCATGATCAACATCAGGTGCCACATAAGTTTCAGGTGGGCGACAAAGTTTGGTTGCACTTGCAGAAAGAACACCTTACAGGACCCCATCGGAAGCTTCGCCCACTCTGTTATGAGTCGTACACTATCACCAAGGCCATGGGGGATAATTCTTTTGAGCTCAACATTCCTCCTTTCCTTGGCCTGCACCCAGTGTTCAACGTGGATCTCCTTCGCCCTTATTTCCCATCATTATTGGACACCTCAGAAGTAGTAGAACAACTGACACCAACAAAGCTCAAACCTGGCTGCATACAACAGGCATCCAATGATCAGATTGTGGATAGATAGATCAAGGGCACTCGACAACAAAGGATCCAGCTTTTTTGAGTCGTTAAAGAAGGGCAGCTTCTGCACCAAGGCAAGTGGCTCACCCGTGGCCAAATTCAGCAGAAATTTCCTCATCTGATGGGGGACCTCAACGCAATGGAGACCATTCCTTCGTAAGTAGGTAGGATTGATCCAGATGGATATCGGTGGCCACCCACCTTTTCCAACTGGCTCAAAACAGATTTCTGAGAATTTTGGCAATTTACTACTTTTAGCAGTTTTAACTTCCAAGGCCATTTTGAGGAATGAGATGATGGATAGTTTCACGCAAATCCTTTGGAAGCTACCAACAACCGATGCATATTCTTCAAATGGAGCTACCACCCCCTTCAAGGTACAAATAAACTTTGATATTCCTATATTTGAAGGCCAGATAGACACAGATGTCATAGACAAGTGGTTGAATCTACTAGAAGGGTATTTTTCTGTCCATAACTTTTCGAATAGAGAAAAGATTACTTTTTCACTCCTCAAATCCGTTCCCCATGTCAAAGATTGGTGGTAAAATTTCTGTGAGAAAAATGAAATAGAGGAAACCTCATTATTTTCAGTCACGCCCACCTGGGAATCCTTCAAGGATGTTATTAAGGAACAATACTACCCTGTCRGAATATATGATGACCTATATCCCAAATGGACCACACTGCGGCAATAAATAGACCAAGAAGTGCTATATTTCACAAATATCTTCCATACCTTGCACACCAAGTTGGGTATCAAATATTCAGAGYGACATCTGGTGCTCAAGTATCACGGTGCTATGCATAGATACATCCAAACCGAAATGGATTTTTTGGAGATCTCATCCTTGGGCACGGCCTACCGATATGTCATCAAAATTGAGCTGAAGCTCAAACAAAAGATGCGGTAATTTKGGCCTGGGAACCCCTCACAACAAAATCTAGAAAAGGGTGGCCCAAACCCACCGAATAAAGGACAAAGAAAAGATGGACAGTATCAAGACAACCAGTCCAAGCTGCAAGCAAAGAAGGACACTGGAAAGACAAAGAAAGATATCAGGAAGTGGTGCGACTTCCATAAGAGACCTTGGCATAAAAATGTTGACTGCCTCTCAAAGCAGTCGTTGGTGACCGAAGTGAAAGCTTCTAAATCAGATGCAGATTCTGACTCTGAGCTAGAACCAGAAAGGGGAAGATGGATCATTGATGCGCAACCCAATGCCACCATTTCTACCACCAAGCTCTAGAAGAAGGAGAGCACCTCTTTGTGGGTAAAAGGCACCCCGCTACACTTCATCGTTGATAGTAGTAGCCAAAAGAACCTCATCTCAGCAGAGGTCACCAAGCGGCTAGCCCTGCCAACAATGCCACACCCACAACCCTACACCATTGGATGGCTTCACCAAGGAATTGATCTCTGCGTCAACCAATAATGTCGAATGTTGTATGACATCAATCCCTTCAAAGACGAGGTATTGTGTGATGTTTCTCCTCTCGAAGTTTGTGATTTTCTTTTGGGCCAACCTTATTTATGGAAACGTCATGTTGTATATGAGTCTAGGCCTCATAGTGTTATTATTACTTTGAACAGGAAATTGTACAGGATACCCAAGGCAGTCCCGCCTAGTGCTATTTCCTTGATATCTGCTAAGAAATGCAGGAAGTTCATCTCTCAGATGGGGAAGTTTGTCTTCTTTGTGATTCTCTCTCAGAATAAGCGAAAGATCACAACCACATCCAAGGTCTTTGCGGCCGACCTCTCCACACAGTTGAAGCAAGTAAACAAGGTCGTGGAAGAATACTTGGATATATTCTCCTCACCTATAGGGGTACCTCTACACTTCCAAGTCAGGCACCCCATCGATTTAATCCTCGGTGCATCGCTGCCCAATGGGCCAGTCTATCGTAGCTCTTTTTTAGAGAATGAGGAGATCAAGCAATAGATCCAAGAACAGCTCCAAAAGGGGCACACCCACCCCATCTCGTCATCTTTTGGGAGCCCAATTGTGCTGGTACAGAATAAATATGGAACATGGCGACTCTGTATTGATTATTGGTCTCTGAATAAAATCACAGTCAGAAACCGATACCCGATTCCCCAAATCGATGACCTCCTTGATCAACTCATGGGGGGAAAATACTTCAGTAAGATTGATCGGAAGTCTGGCTACCACCAAGTCCCGATAGAACAAATAGATGTATGGAAGACCACCTTCAAGTCAAAGGAAGGACTTTTTCAATGGTTGGTCATGCGCTTTGATTTGACAAATGCTTCAACCATTTTCATGAGGATGATGGAAAATAACCTGCGACCATTCACAAATACTTTTGTACTAGTGTATCTGGATGACATTCTAATTTACAACAAGACTTGGGCCGAACACTTGCAACATATTCAACAGGTTTTGCATACCCTGCAGCAACACAAGCTATATGCCAACTTGGAAAAATGCTCCTTCGACATGGACAAGGTCCATTACTTGGGCTACATCATTGATCAGCATGGCGTACATGTGGATCTAGCCAAGATCCAGGTCATCCATGACTGGCTAGCCCCAACAACACTCACTGAGCCTCAGAGCTTCTTGGGCCTTGCCAATTTCTTCCACAGGTTTGTGTTGGGATTCTCCCATATTGCATGGGCCCTCAGCCAAATAAACAAGGGTGGTGGTAAGGAGAAATTTGTGTGGGGCCGGTCCCAACAACAAGCGTTCGATGATTTGAAACAATGCTTGTGATCAGCCCCAGTACTTTCAGTATCAGACCTGCAACATCCCTTTGAGATCGAGACAGATGATTCAGACTATGGTGTGGGCATCGTTCTCACTCAGCACAGCCACCCCATGGCCTATCATAGTGAGACATTGTCAGATATTGTCCGTAAGTACCCTAAATACGACAAAGAAATGTAGTCCATTGTGGAAGCATGCTGCCAGTGGAGACATTACATTCTTGGGAAGGAGACAGTAATCCACATTGATCATAAGCCACTGAAGTTCATGCAGACACAGGGAAAATTGTAGAATGACCACCATCAAAAGTGGTCAACATACTTGCAGCAATTCCACCTCAACATCAAGTATAAAACAAGAAGCACCAATTGCGTCGCCGATTGCCTTAGCAGACCGCCAGTCATGGCACTCACCCTGACTTCGCCACCACCTACCAAATGTTGGGTGCAAATGCAGTTGTCAATAATTTCCATATTCAGGATGGGTTCTTGTGCCATCTAGGCCATATCTGTGTTCCATCAAGTGAGCGAGTGAGGATGATTTAGGAAGCCCAATACAGTCAGGTGGCAGGACACTTCAGTGTCGAAAAGACAGTGGTGATGCTACATAAACATTTCTACTGGATGAAACTTCGACAGGAGGTCAGCAAGTATATCAGGTCCTCCACTGCCTGCACTATTGCCTAACCGACCACTAAGAAACAGGGTATGTACACCCCTCTTCCTACTCCTGATAGGCCATAGGAATCCATCTCAATGGACTACATGTCGGGCCTCCCGTCCACCAAGCAGGGAAATGACTGTGTTTTTGTGGTTGTTGATCGCTTTTCTAAGATGGCGATTCTGGTTGCCTGCAAGAAGAGCATCACAACAGAGGCCACTACCAAGCTCTTCTTTGAACAAGTCTGGGTACATTTTGGAATCCCACAAACCATTGTCTCAGATTGAGATAGTCGATTTCTCAGCACATTTTGGTTGAGCCTCTATTCACTGTTGGACACCAAGCTCACCAAATCCACGGACTTACACCCCCAGACAGATGGCCAAACCGAGGTTGTAAATTGAATGATTGTGCATATCCTTCGATGTATAATTCAAAGAACCCTCGTACATGGGATGAGAACCTTCCCTATGTCTAACATAGCTACAACCGAACCCTAGATAGCTCAACCGGCCACAACCCCTTTCAATTTGGGTTGGGATTCCAACCATTGGGTCCCATAGATGTTGCACTTCCCCTTACGGTCACCTCGACCGACTCATCTCCTGCTCCAACTGAAGCTGACAAAGCCACCCGGTTCATTGAACGTATCCATCACATATTCCAACAGGTTCAAGATATCCTACATAAGTCCAATGACAAGTACAAACAATGCCATGATCAACATTGGGTGCCACATAATTTTCATGTGGGCGATAAAGTTTGGTTTCAATTGCAGAAAGAACACCTTACAGGACCCCATCGGAAGCTTCGCCCACTCCGTTATGGGTTGTACACTATCACCAAGGCCATGGGGGATAATTCTTTTGAGCTCAACATTCCTCCTTTCCTTGGCCTACAMCCAGTGTTCAACATGGATCTCCTTCGYCCTTATTTCCCAGCATTATTGGACACCTGAAAAGTAGCAGAACAACTGACACCAAAAGAGATCAACCTCAACTACATACAAAAGGAATCCAATTATTAGATTGTGGATAGATAGATCAAGGGCACTCGACAACAAAGGATCCAKCTTTATCAAGTCGTCAAAGCAGGGCAGCTCCTGCACCAAGGCAAGTGGCTCACCCAGGGCCAAATTCAACAGAAATTTCCTCATATGATGGGGGAACTCAATGTAATGGAGACCATTGATTCATAAGAAGGGAGKATTGATCCATATGGATATTGGTGGTCACCCACCTTTTCCAACTGGCTCAAAATAGTTTTCTGACAATTTTGGCAATTGACTATTTTTAGCATCTTTAACTTTCGGGGCCATTTTGAGGGCTTAAATGAATGTTTTTCGGGATCAATCTCCTCGAAGATATTCGAAGGCATTATTGAGCCCCAAAAATTCATATCCTCAATGATACATTTCCAATGGGCTATCACACACCTAAAACGGAGATCGTATGCAAAAGTTACGACGTCGGGAAGTTGATGTACTAGTTTACCCAAATAGGGCCCACATGACTCTTGGTGCTTCATCTCCTAGGGTTAGGTTTTTAGATGTCTAGGGTTTTTTGAATTTTTTCTTATTGTGAAAAGGCCTTCAGAGCCTCATTGTAATCTTCATCTTGTGAATGCACGATGTCATCACATCTCTTCTCAGAGATAAGCCGCCACCATTCCAGCAAGCTTGTTTCTGCTGCATTTTACAGTTTCAACTTATTTCATTATTGAATAGGAAACCCTTTTTACTGTATCTCTGTTATTTTGTGTTAAGAACCTATTAATAGTATGTATTCACTTAGTTCTACTCATAAAATCTGGATCAATGGTATCAGAGCAGTCTTCTCCTTGTCATCTTAATGCATGTCCCCAACGAGGTCAGAGTACAAAGAGTTGGGTCTCGAGCTTGTTTCTCTTGAGGACAGAAGCTCTTGCATGCCCAAGCGAACTCCCATGA
Source organism: Picea sitchensis (assembly GCA_010110895.2). Classification (NCBI taxonomy): domain Eukaryota; kingdom Viridiplantae; phylum Streptophyta; class Pinopsida; order Pinales; family Pinaceae; genus Picea; species Picea sitchensis. Next base: position 19,642 of record SNQJ01S0161644.1, read on the forward strand.
TAGGATAAAATAAAAATGATGGGACAGGAGATCCTTTCAAACTATTTATTGAGGAATCCCTCACACAATAGAGGAACGCGATGATGGATAGTTTCGCGCAAATCCTTCGGCGGCTACCAACAGGCGACTCATCGTCTTCGAACGGAGGCGTCACCCCCTTCAAGGTACAAATAAACTTTGATATTCCTATATTTTAAGGTCATATAGATGCAGATGTTGTAGACAAGTGGTTGAATCTACTAGAAGGGTATTTTTCTATCCATAACTTTTCGAATAGAGAAAAGATTACTTTTGCGCTCCTCAAAGCCGTTCCCCATGTCAAAGAATGGTGGGAAATTTACTGTGAGAAAAAGGAAACAGTGGAAACCTCATTATTTTCAGTCACGGTCACCTGAGAATTATTCAAGGATTCTATTAAGGAACAATACTACCCTCTCAGAAGTTATGACGACATGTATACCAAATGGACCACACTGCGGCAAGAAAGAGACCAAGCAGTGCCAGATTTCACAAATATCTTCCATACCTTGCGCACCAAGTTGGGTATCAAAGATTCAGAGCAACTACAGAATCTCAAACAAAAGACGCGACAATTTTGGGCTTGGGAACCCCGCACAAGAAAAGCCAGGAAAGGGCAGCCCCAACCCACTGAACAAAGGACAGAGCAAAGATGTACAGTATCAGGACAACCAGTCCTATCCGCAAGAAAAAAAGGACACCAAAAAGACAAAGAAAGATATCAGGAAGTGGTGCGACTTCCATAAGATCCCTTGTCATAACACTGTTGACTTCCGCTCAAAGCAGTCACTAGTGTCCAAAGTAAAAGCCTTTGAATTAGATGTGGATTCTGACTCTGAGATAGAACCAGAAAGGGGAAGATGAATCATTGACATGGAACCTAGTGCCACCGTTTCTACCACCAAGCTCCAGCCTAGTGAATCATATGATCCAGAAGAAGGAGAGAACCTCTTCCATTCACAGATGTGGGTAAAAGGCACACCGCTACACTTCATCATTGATAGCGGTAGCCAGAAGAACCTCATCTCATCAAAGGTTGTCAAGCAGCTAGCCCTGCCAACAACGTCGCACCCACAACCCTACACCATTGGATGGCTCCTCCAAGGAAGAGATCTTTGTGTCAGCCAACAGTGTTGACTGTCGTACAACATCAAGCCCTTCAAAGACGAGGTATTGTGTGATGTTTCTCCTCCCAAAGTTTGAGATGTTCTTTTGGGACAACCTTATTTATGGAAATGTCATGTTGTATATGAGTCTAGGCCTTGTATTGTTATTACTACTTTGAACAGGAAATTCTACAAGATACATGAGGTAGTCCAACCTAGTGTTATTTCCTTGATATCCACTAAGAAATGCAGGAAGGTCATCTCTCAAACAGGGAAATTTTTCTTCTTTGTGATTCTCTCTCAGAATAAGAGAAGGATCACAGCCACATCCAAGGTCTCTGTGGCCAACCTCTCCACACAACAGAAGCTAGTAGACAAGGTCGTGGAAGAATACTTAGATATATTCTCCTCACCTACAGAGGTACCTCTACACTGCTAGGTCAAGCACCCCATTGATCTGACCCCCGGTGGACCGCTGCCCAATGGGCAAGTCTATCGTCTCTCTTTGTTAGAGAATGGGAAGATCAAGCGACAGATCCAAGAACTTCTCCACAAGGGGCACATCCACCCCGACTCATCACCTTATGGGAGCCCAATCATACTGGTACAGAAGAAAGATGGAACCTGGTGACTCTGTATTGATTATCAGGCTTTGAATAAAATTACAGTCAGAAACTGGTACCCGATTCCCTGAATCGATGACCTCATTGATCAAATCATGGGGGCCAAATACTTCAGTAATATTGATCTGAAGTCTGGCTACCACCAGGTCCGGATAGAACAAACAGATGTATGGAAGACCACCTTCAAGTCAAAGGAAGGCCTTTTCGAATGGTTGGTCATTCCCTTTGGTTTGACAAATGGTCTAGCCACTTTCATGAGGATGATGGACGATATCCTATGACCATTCACCAATACTTTTATAGTGGTGTATCTGGATGAAATTCTAATTTATAGCAAGACTTATGCTGAACACTTGCAGAATATTCAACAGGTTCTGCACACCCTACGACAACACAAGGTATACGCCAACTTGGAAAAATGCTCCTTCAGCATGGACAGGGTCCATTACTTGGGCTACATCATTGATCAACATGGTGTACATGTGGATCCAGCCAAGACCCAAGTCATCCATGACTGGCCAACCCCAACAATAGTCACTGAGCTTCAGAGCTTCTTGGGCCTTGCCAATTTCTACTACAAGTTCGTGTTTGGATTCTCCCATATTGCATGGGCCCTCAGGAAAATAAACAGGGGTGGTGGTAAGGTGAAATTTGTGTGGGGTCGGTCCCAACAACAAGCATTTGATGATTTGAAGCAGCTCTTGTGCTCAACCCCAGTACTTTCACTACTAGACCTGCAACATCCCTTTGAGATCAAGACAGATGCTTCAGACTATGTTGTGGGCATCGCTCTCACTCAGCACGGCCACCTCGTGGCCTATCATACTGAGACACTGTCAGATATTGTTCGTAAGTACCCTACTTATGACAAAGAAATATACTCTTTTGTGAAAGCATGCCGCGAGTGGAGACATTACATTCTTGGGATGGATATAGTAATCCACACTGATCATAAGACACTGCAGTTCATGCAGACAAAGGGAAAATTGCAGAATGTCCACCATCAAAAGTGGTCCACATACTTGCAGCAATTCCACCTCAACATCAAGTATAAAACATGAAGCACCAATTGCGTCGTTGATTGCCTCAGCAGAGCGCCAGTCACGACACTCACCATGGTGCTAGACTCTTGCGTCCATGAGACATCTATATGGCCCTAACTCTATGAGATAGACCTTGACTTCGCCACCTCCTACCAAATGTTGGGTGAAAACACAGTTGTTAATAATTTCCATCTTCGGGATGGTTTGTTGTGTCGTCTAGGCCATATTTGTGTTCCATCAAGTGAGCGAGCAAAGCTGATCTGGGAAGCCCACTACAGTTGGGTGGAAGGACACTTCGGCATCAAAAAGATAGTGGAGATGCTACATAAACATTTCTCCTATCGAAGATTCGGCTAGTAGAAATGTTTATG
>SNQJ01S0161645.1:5574-18500 GCA_010110895.2 Picea sitchensis
GAATCCAAATCCGAGCATATAAGTAATAATAATAATTATTAAGTATCAAATTTTTGATACCACATCCTTGGTGATTGTTTTAAACCATACTGGGACTTTTCCAGCTTGCATACCAACTCCTTCTTTCCCTTCACAACATAAGATTTTGGTTGCTTCATATAGATTTATTCTTCCAGATCCCCATGTAGGAATGTTGTCTTCACATCCATCTGTTCTACTTCAAAATCAAATGCAACAACAAAAAACAACATAAATCTTATAGAGGTTAACTTCGCAACAGGAGAAAAAATCTCACCAAAATAAATTCCCTCAACCTGGGAATAACCCTTTGCTACTAACTGAGCTTTGTATTTCTCCACTTTTCCTTCTGCATTCAACTTCTTTTTAAATACCCATTTTCTTCCAGTCGGAAACTCCACTATATCCCAAGCCTCATTCTTATCCAAAGATGCCATTTCTTTGTCCATGGCCCTTTTCCATAGATTTCCATCCTCTAAATCCACTGCCTCCCTGACAGTTCTAGGATCATCATCAGTAATAGACAAAGAAAAATTTGAACGAAAATCAGATGGAGTATACCTTTCCGGTAGCCTTCTTTCTCGAACCAATCTCCTCAATACTAGAGTATTAGGATCTTCTTCTTTTGATTCCTGTTCTTCTGTAGAGTCTAATTCATCATCCTTTAAATCAAAATCTATTTTCTCTGGTTCTTCCTTACTTGGTATGACTTCCTTTTTAACAACATCCTTCATTTCTCTAATACCACATCTCGAATATACACTACCTTCTTAGTTTTTGGGTTCCAAATATTATAACCTTTGAGACCATCTTTATATCCAATAAAGATACACTTTTCATTCTTCTTATCTAGCTTACTCCTGTTTTCCTTTGGAATATGAGCATATGCATCACAACCAGATACCTTGAGATGTGTGAGAGAAGGTTCCTTACCAGTCCATACCTCTTGTGGAGTCTTGTCATCCAACTTTGATGAGGGTGATCTGTTGACCAGGTAACATGCAGTATCCACTGCCTCTACCCATAATTATTTCCCTAACTCGACACCACTGAGCATGCACCTTGCTTTTCCCATCAGCGTCCTATTCATCCTTTTTGCAACAACATTCTGCTGAGGTGTATATGGAGTAGTCTTCTTCCTTGCTATACCGCACTTCTTACAAAATTCTTCAAATTCATTCCCACATAACTCTCCGCCATTATCTGTCCTCAACACCTTAATTATTTTCTCTGTTTGATTCTCAACAAGAGCCTTAAACTCTTTAAACTTGTTAAAGTCTTCATATTTCTTCCTAAGTAAATATATCCAAGTATTCCTTGAGAATTCATCTATAAGTGAGACATAGTACACAAATTTTCCTAATGATGGGACCGACACAGGTCCAAAAATATCACTGTGAACTAGCTGTAAAATTCCTTCTTCCCTCGTTGCACCAGTGGGGAATCTTACCCGATTCTGCTTCCCATATAGAAAATGTTCACAAAAATCAAAATCCATAGAGAATTTAGACATACCTTCAACCATACCTTTACCGTGTAGTAGTCGAAGACCCTTCTCTCCGATATGCCCCAGTCTTTGATGCCACAACATAACCTTTTCTCCAGAGACTGTAGGAGTTCTTTCTTCTTCAAATCCAATATAAGGAACAATGGAACTATTACAACCATCACTAATAGTGCTTCTTTGCAGCTTATACAGAGTTCCAAACCAAACTCCTTTCAACAACACCAGTTCTCCTTGAACCATCCTACAGGTTTCCTTTTCAATTTTTTTTTTTTACCTCTACATCATCCATTTTTCTTACAGAAATCAAATTTATAGCCAAAATTGGGATGTGTAGAACACCAGGTAGTGTTCTAATCCTTTCATCTATGAGCCTCATCTTGGCTTTTCCTTGTCCTATGATTCTGGTTGTCGAATCATCACCTAAGAAAACATTACCTCCATCATACCTTTCATATTCACAAAACCACTCCCTGTGGGGAGTCATATGAAAGGATGCACCAGAGTCAACCAACCATGCCTCATGATCTGCATGTGTGCTTGAAGAATCCAAGTANGAATTTAGACATACCTTCAACCATACCTTTACCGTGTAGTAGTCGAAGACCCTTCTCTCCGATATGCCCCAGTCTTTGATGCCACAACATAACCTTTTCTCCAGAGACTGTAGGAGTTCTTTCTTCTTCAAATCCAATATAAGGAACAATGGAACTATTACAACCATCACTAATAGTGCTTCTTTGCAGCTTATACAGAGTTCCAAACCAAACTCCTTTCAACAACACCAGTTCTCCTTGAACCATCCTACAGGTTTCCTTTTCAATTTTTTTTTTTTACCTCTACATCATCCATTTTTCTTACAGAAATCAAATTTATAGCCAAAATTGGGATGTGTAGAACACCAGGTAGTGTTCTAATCCTTTCATCTATGAGCCTCATCTTGGCTTTTCCTTGTCCTATGATTCTGGTTGTCGAATCATCACCTAAGAAAACATTACCTCCATCATACCTTTCATATTCACAAAACCACTCCCTGTGGGGAGTCATATGAAAGGATGCACCAGAGTCAACCAACCATGCCTCATGATCTGCATGTGTGCTTGAAGAATCCAAGTACACATCCCCTCTTTCTTCCTTGGAGGTCTTTTCTTCTGTATAAGGAGATACTTCAGTTCCCTTCTTTTTCTCAACTTTGGATCTACACTGCTTCGTGTAGTGCTCTTATTTTCCACATCTCCAACATACCTTTACAAAATTTCTAGGAGATTTAGATCTACCCTTAGACTTAGATCTCCCACTTGAGAACTTACATCTATTTCTTTCCTGGGAACGTCCTCTTGCAAATAGCGTATGTGCTCTGTCCTTCCATATTCTTCCATCTCATCTCCTCCGACAATAAGGATGAGACCACTTCATCAAACTTCAAGGAAGTTGTATTAATACCTATGGCCACAACCAGACTATCCCATGAGTCTGGTAAAGAACAAATTAAAATGATACATATATCTTCATCTAAAATTTTAATCTCAACAGATACTAACTGACTTACCACAGTATTGAAGGCGTTCAAATGCTCTGCCAATGAGTCTCCTCTCTCATCCTTAGGTTATAAAAATTATTTCTTAGGAATAGTTTATTCACTAGGGGCTTAGACTGATACAACTTCCCCAACTTATCCCATAAATCCCTGGTTGTAGCTTCCTCTAACACATTCAGTAATACTGAATTTGAGAGGCACAATCGGATTGTTCTCTTTGCCTTCTGATCCAAATTTTTCCAGTCATCTGCTAAAGTTTCGGTAGGTGTAGTACCTAGATCTACCACGATCCACTAATCTCTATCCACCAACAGATCTTCCATATTGAGCTTCCACAACTCAAAATGTTTCCCATTAAACTTTTGGATCTCCACCTTCAAATTGCTTGCCATTTATTTTCACCTGAAAAATCAATACCACAGATCTCCCACTGTAACAAGGATTATCATAGTCACGACCCAAACCCTTGACCATAAAGGAATCCCCTTGAAGCCAACAAAGCTTTGATACCAAATGTAGATTTTAACATTGTACAATATTTTCTGCAAACATATTTTCAGTAAAAGAACATAAAAGATACAATGGAAAATACAAACATTACACAGAGATTTTTCCCCTGGAAACCCAAACCAGGAAAACCAACATATTCTATATTCATTCATAGTGATACATTGTTTATAATACAATATACATATAGGAGCCAGTGGCATCCAAAACCCTAACCCAATGACCTGGATTAGTCAAAAACCCTAATTCCTTAACCAAAAATAGAAAACCATCGGAAAAAAACCATGTGCCGAAAAACCACCTAAATATGTGACACGTTTCCTGAGGCATAATTTTTTTTTTCGAGGGCGCTTCCCCTGAACCCCGATGCAATGCATAGAAACTACTATTCGTGCAAAGAATATAACACATACCCAACAATAGAAACATATCCTTGTGTTGAAGTTTCTCCAACTCTTCTAGAGTGCACATAGTTGTGTACTCAATATGATTAAGAACATCCATTGGAACTTTAATATGCATATAATTTATTGGTTCATACGAATCTCTTCTATTGCAACTGTAACATCAGTCTTAATATTATGTAATTTTTCTTTAGTGATTACTGAATTATGCCTAAATTCCTTGATGAGGTTGTCTTCCTCATTGTTGACTGAGATCAAATCCTGCATTTCATTCTGATTAGAAATCTTTTTCTCTATATTATGTTCTTCAATCTGATTGCAATTTTCCTTTTCTTTATCTTGTTCCTTATCTTGATAATAATTTTCTTCTTCTGAGTTTTGTTCTTTATTCTGATAGGAATCCTCTTTATCTGAGTCTTGTTCCTCACTTTGACTAGATTTCTCTTCTTCTCGTGTTTCATTCTGATAACAATTTTCTAGTTGGAGCCATAATTCTTTAACACATTTGTAGTGTCTCATATTTTCTTTGACTTGGTTTGACAATCCATCCTAGATTTCTTTTAAGGCTACTTAATTGTTTCTCCTTCCCTCCTTTCCAGTTTTGGTTTTTCTCTTTGAAGTAGTTAAGTTCCAGGGCTTACTTACTATTGAATCCTAAACTCTATATCCTCTTGACTTTAGATATATTTTCATATTTTCCCTCCATGATGAATAATTTGTTCCATAAAATAAGGGAGCTTCATTTGTGGAGATAACAATTTGTCCACCCATTTCTTCTAAATATACCTTCAGTGTTTAAACTGTGCTGAATGAACCTTTCTCTAATACCAATTGTTGAAATGGATACTTGACACTGAGAGGTGGGGGTGAATCAGTGTCACAAAACTTTGGACAATTTTCCACTTTTCATAAATTAACTGAACAAAAAATATTTCTTTCATTTTCTCAATCAATATATATAAAAGAATAAATACTTTATTTATTTATTTAACTTGAATGAATACATCAGATCAATCTTTGAATTTTGTCTTCAAACAATTATGAGAAACCCAACTCTCTGTTACAAGACCCAGCTTGTAGTTCTCAGATCCAACTGAGAAATGAGGAACCCAATCCTCATAACAAGTCCCAACTTGTTGATCTCAGATCCAAGTGAGATGTGAGGAATCCAATCCTCATACAAGACCTAGCTTGTAAATAGGCACCAACCTGATAGAATGAACCTTCATTCAATCCATTATGTATAAATATATATACTTCAACAAATTCAACTACACTTCTTCTCACAATTACTTCTTGTTTATATAGTCTTCCAACTGGTGTGAATTTGAATCATTGTGTCTTTTGATATTTGAACCATTGTACCTTTTCATTTTAAATGATAATATTAATCTTTAATTAACATCATTTTCCTTTTATCCTTTATTCATAATGCTCATGAATTAACTATGTTTTAATCATGACTATGTGTCGGTTCTTTTGTATTCATGAGTTGATCACATACATGGTTTGACTCATTATATCGTACTCATGCTTCTGTTGTGTTTTGAGTTCACCAACATATCATATTTGATCTTTTATCAATTCTCTATATTATTCTAGTGTTAACTCTTTGTCGAATTAAATATTTATGAGGCGCTTCCTTCAAACCATTTACATATGACCATATGTGTAAAACCACGGGCTCATTGAATTAAGAATTGCCTCTTATTTTTCCCTTTGTTTCTTTATTCCATATGACCACAGGTGGTGAGCAGGTGCTAGCCCAAGCGAGTGCTTGGTCACTTATCAAACAACGATCACGTTTTAATCTCCTGATGAGATGGAAAACTATCGGTATTTCGGCACCTCATCCTTTGCGACTTCCAACCTCTTTACAAATATCCTAAATAAAAGATGCGTGTCCATAATATTCAACAGTTGAGAACGCTCTCCAAATTAGATCAACGGTTAGCGTCACTTCATAGTTTACACTTATTCTATCCTTACACTGTTCTTGATCAACGATCGATAACGCTCCTAAATTAGATCAATGATTATCATTAACTTCGGCCTTCGACACTTTGGGTGATTTCTCCTTCACAATATTTCGGAGGTCATTTCACCGAAGTAGATTGGATGGTTTCAATTTATTTGCACGATGAACGATTCTCATTCATTGCGAAACTTCGGGACTTCGATAATTTGCTGGTGGTGAAACTCCCTAAGTAAAACTTCTGGAGTGACGTAACTTGTTGACGCGACATTGACTGAGTGGCTTCCACATGTCACTTAGATTCGTGACTTACACATACCTGAAATGTCAACCACACTTTGACACTTGTCATCATATGATTATGCCACATGTCCTTACTGATGTGGATCTCCTCATGTGGCACATTTTCTTCTCCTAGATATAACAGTTGTCCTAACTCCTGAAATGTATCTCAGATCGATGGCTAAGAGAGACTTCGAAACTTCGGCTTTTGTGTGAACTCATATGTTCTGAATCCTTTTTCTCCGAAGTGGTGAGCACCGAAGTTGATCATTATTTTGATCCAACGACCATCATGTATTGTCCAGATCTGATGGTCCTCATTTAACCCAAAAAGGATTAACTCAATCCAATGACTATCGAGAATTCAAGATCTCAGGTCTTTTTCCTTGCTTATCCTATCCTTATTCTTTCCTTGATCCAATGTTCAAGATATTTCCCGAAGTGTTCCTTAGATCCGATGTCTCATGTCCACTTTGAGACTTCGGCCTTCGGGACTTCGAGAAATTCGATTTCTTCACATTCCAATTCTCCCGAAGTGATATTCCTCGAAGTGTAAACATTGAGTAACTTGACTTCATCTAATGGTCATTCTTTAACCCGAAGTGTAACCTCCTCACAAATTTTAACCCGAAATGAATGTTGTTCATTGATATTGATCTTAGATCGATGACTTGATCTATCTGCGATGCTTCTTTTCCTTGGTTTAAATCCAACGACTCTTATTTTTCCCAAAAAGTTTCCTACGATCAGATGGCTCACATTTACTTTGGAACTTCAGCTTCGGCTAAAATTCCTTTATGCACATTTCCTTCGGTCGATTTTACTCGAAGTGGTCAAAGCCGGGTTGGCCATTCATATGTCACTTCCATGATCTATGGTTCATGACTTACTCTTTCCTTCCACTCAACTTGATCCAACGTTTGACGTGGATTGCGGAACCGTAACTTGCACATGGTTTAGTCTGTCACCCAAACTCCACAATTTGAAGTTGTGTGATTATTGGTGAGTCAACCACATTTGTTGATCTTTGAATTGATGAGATATGACGATCTAGAATAATTGCAGGATTGGAAATAACATATTGTTTAATTCTCCCTTCGTGCTCCATAATCAATCCCTGCCGTTGATTTGGTGCTTGCATATCCAACAGTCATGACTTGATCTGATCGTTGACCAATCCTCCAAAAATCCTTCTGTTGTAATATGATGGTCTAGGATAATTGCGGGATTGGAATTAACGCGTTGTTTAATTCTCCCTTCATGCTCCACAATCAATCGCTTCAATTGACCGGACACTTGCATATCTAACGATCACGACTTAATCTGATCATGTTTGTGCAATGCAATTTTCCTTCTGAGGTTTTAATCTCTGCATGTTGTCTACCATTTTCATTCTCTACTAACTGTTATACTATTGACATCAATGAAAATTTCATCAATGGTAACTCAATAATGACAATTCATCATAACAACTTATCATCACATCACAATGACATCAACTATTGACATCAATGAAAACATATCAATGAAAATATTTCCATCACACCAACCTTTGTCTAGGAAAGAAAACTGAGGGAAATCAAATTATCCCTAAATACATGGGTTAAGGACGCTTATATCCCTCCAAATCAAGAAATATCACACATAATGATGGAGCTTGAATCCATTCAATAGGAATTAGAAACAACAAAAGTAACATAAACCCTCCTGTAAAAAGAAGAGGGAGGCCTATAAAAATGTGCATCAAGCCTTTCAAAAGGAAGGAGAAGAATGGAAGCTCAAATATCACAATCTTTGGCTTCAATTGGGGGACTCCAATACAACATATTTCCATAAGTATGCACAACATAGGCACCAAAAGACACAATCCAAAAAATACAAATAGACATAGGACAGACCCTAGAATATTTCACTCAGATAAAGGAAGTAGCTACAAATCATTATAAGAAACTTTACTCAAAATATCAGGAGGAGGATGAATAAGATACCATGCAAACCATGTTGGAAAACATCCCCACACGCATCACCAAGGAAGAAAATGGGACCCTCATTAGAGACATTAGTGAAGAAGAAATCTCTCAAGAAATTTGGAGCTTGGGCCAAGATAAGGCCTATGGACTACATGGTTTATCTATTCATTTCTATAAATCTTTATGGACACAATAAAAAAATATCTCAAGAGAATGCTTAACAACACTTTGAAGAAGAAAAAAGTAGGAGGATAAACCAACTCAACTTTTTTGGCCCTAGTTCCAAAATAGTCTAATCCTTCCAACTTTTCTAGGTTCAATCCCATCTCTCTATGTAATTCAACATACAAAACAGTTACAAAAATAATTGCTAACAGACTCAAACCTCTATTAGGAAAGATGATCTTGGAAAACTGAGGGGGGTTCGTGGAAAATCAAAAAATTATTGACAATATCATCTTAGTACAAGAAGCCAAACACACAATTCAAAGTAGCAAAGAAAGGGGCATGGTGATAAAATTAGACATGGAAAATGCCTTTGATCGAGTCAAACATACATTCATGTTCTTAGTTTTGAGAAAATTTGGATTCTAAAATGAGTTTGTAGATTGGATTCAATCCTGCATTAGTGCTCCATGGATATCTCCTTTGATTAATAGAAGACCATCCCAATTTTTCCAGTCCAACAGAGGGCTTAGACAAGGATGTCCCCTCTCTCCCTCTCTCTACATCATCATGGTTGAATCCTTAAGAAAAAATCTAGAAGAATACCATTGAATGGAGTGCCTTCCTAGTCTCACGATTGCAATAGGCATAAAGGAAATAAATCACTCATAATTCATGACTGACACCCTCCTCTTAGGAGATGCATCCTCCATCATAGCACGAACATTCAAGAAAACACTTGATTATTTTCTATCCGTCTCAGGAGGCAAAATTAATATTTCCAAAAGTTAGATATTCAGATGGAATTTCTCATAAAAAATTAAAACATCACTCTCAAGGATGTTTGACTTCAGGGTGAAAGATCATTGGGCCTCATTCAAATATTTGGGCATGCCCATATCATTAAAATATTCCTCCTCATGGACCTGGAATGAAGTCTTAGAGAAAATTACAAAATGAATACAAAATGGGGGAGCATGTTGGCTCAATCCAGTTAAAAAAATTGCACTAATCAAGGAAGTTCTCTCCTCTTTATCAATATATCAATGTGCAAAAAAATTGGTGCCTAAAGCTGTAATAAAAAAAATATCCAAACAAATAAGAAGCTTTCTATGGGAGAGAGGTAAGACAAATACTAATAAATTTCACTTACTCAATTGGAAAACTATGTTCCAACCATATGAAAGAGGCAGATTAGCAATTAGAGATCCCCTGAAGATGAACATATCTTTGGGAGAAAAGTTGGTATGGAGACTAGTCTTAGGAAAAACAGAATGGTGGACAAAATACTTACGATCCCCTAGAGAAAGAAGTCTAGATATGCCACTATCAAATATTAAAGGATCTCCCATATGGAAATTGATCAAATTTGTATCCCCCCGATTCCAGCCAAGATCTCCTGGAATCCTAGAAATGAGGCCTCAATAAACATATGGATAAACAACATAATGGGTTGAGAACCTATGGGAAGACGCAAAGCACTTCATCCACTCAGGGATTGGTGTATTCGACAAGGACTCACAAAATTAGAGCACTTCTCCTAATGGGAAGAAAACATGAAATGGATAAGTTAGAAGTCCCCTCACTCACCTACCCACTTTCTCCCCTTGGTGTCATAATTGTTCCACTCCCTTGCTAGTTGTGCACTTATTGATACCATCTAACCCGATGAAAGAAGTTGGGGAAATGATCTAAAATTCACTAACTTGATTTGCAAATTATTTTAAGAGTGAATGGAATTAAATTAAATTATAAATCTTAAAGAATAATTGAAAAGATGAATTGAAGAAATGAATAGTAGAAAGACAAAAAAACAAGTTGATAATGGAGTTCATCCATATTGGGTTATGTCTCTAGGCCCTCTTCAACCGTGCAACCACTCCATTAATATAATGTGAAGAAATTAAAAATATTTATTACATTACAACAGATCTCAAACCTGTAATAAAATGTCTTCAGATATGCTGCAAGGGGTGTGGTATCCCAGAAAGCCACTTCCCACTCTCGAGCTGCAAATAAATTGGTCTCAAAAACCATCTTTCTTCAACTTATACATGAAACACATATGTATAAAAGTAAGCTCTCATACAAAATATTTTAAGATACAGTTCCTTAGCATAATGATTAAAAGATTTGGTTTATGTATACCAAGTCACAGGTTCAATTCCATGCCCATTGGGATTTTTGGCCTATACAAATATTATAAATTTAAATATAAAATATCTCATTTTCCATAACAAGGCATAATGTTGGTGTAGGGGTTAAACACATTGGTTGTTTTGGAGGAGGTCACGAGGTCAAACCCATGGACCATATGCCTTTGGCATAATGGTTAAAACCATTCACTTTAAATAAAAACTCGTCGTTATCCGTAACAAGTTTCACCAATGGTCCCACAATAAACTGTCCTTTCTATAATTGATAAGACCCTTTTGGGTGAATTGAGCCTACCACGTGGTGGCCACATAACCATGCCATGCCAATGGGTGCCACATCACCCTATCACATCATTTGTCTTCCATGTCATTTGCACACCACATCAAATGCCTCCTGTTATGGGACAAAATCTCACAAGGATCTCACTGAATGATTAACAAGATCTCCCTAGGATTAGCCTAGTAATATTAGACATAAGAGGGTTTAGACTCCTATGATTTCCTAGATCTAGATTCAAACACATGGATTAAAAAATAATCTAATGAGTGGTGGATATTACATACCTTTATCTGTAGGTTGTCCTTCATATATCTTGGATGTTGCAGACCTGAAACTCTAGCTCCAAGCTCCACAACTTGCTTCTTGCACACAAAAGACAAACAAAACCTCTATACTTGGGTTTAGAATCATAGATATAACTTGCTTCTAGTCAAATGTATAATGGAATGAATCAGATCTAAACATTCATGAACTAAGAAAAAATGATATGGAGGAAAACCAATGATTTATTATATATAATAGAGAACTTACATCAAAACATACCTTGGCAATGATGCCATTTTCTCTTAACTCCTTTCTCCTTTCTTATCCTTTTAGCTTCTTAGTTAGGCTAGGCTATCTGACTTCTGGCTATGATAGACAATAGAAGAACCTTTGCAAATAGACAACATAACAATACTCTTGGATTCTCCTTTCTCTTTCCCAAGATTTGTCTTTGTTATATATCTCTTTGGAGGAGGATCGGGAGAGATTATAGATCTTCTAGAGACCAATAAAGACTCAAATGTTGTGAGCTCATAGTCCCTTACCACCAAGATACAACTCATCCCTCTTCCATCTCTTCGTAACTCCACAAATATAGAATTTTTAAAGATCATCGCTTGTAGCACTACTAATGACCGGTGATGATCATCGCTTGTTGCACTACTGATGACATGTGATGATCATATCCTATTGTCCACTATGTGTCCCACGATGATCTCCAAAAATGGCTCAAATATTAGGCAAAACATGTATTTTTTCTTACATCTTCACATGGATTCCCTTCTGGCATGTAGGTGGAAATTAAGGCTATAGAATATGCCCCCTAACATGTGAGGCAAGGAAAGGAATGGATGGTTGAAATAAATTACAATAAAATATCGCCCATATGAGGTAGTATGAGGAGAGAGAAAAGGAGGTTCGGAAGCCAAAGAATTCATGAAATCAAACACCAAGTATGAGAGCATAAATAGATCATCCCCTAGGTAGACATACTCAGACTCTGAATGGGCATGGTTGAAAAGCAATACATTGTGGATCCATGATGTGAAATTCTAGACCTTGGCCATGAAAGAATACATAATGGATCCATGTCATCAATAATATTGTAGCCACGAGACAATACAACATGGATCTATGTCATGAAAACCATCATAGCCACCAAAAAATACATTGTGGATCTATGACACAACATATAGATATCAGGAATGAAACAAGCATTGAGGAGAGTGCCCCTGAAGTCTTCAAAGTACTCATATACAAGTGATATACTCCATCACAACTTGGGAGGGGCATTGTGAATGAAGGATTTGGCTGGATCAAGAATTCTCATATCTCTGTAGCTGCTACTAGATTCCCTCCAGGAGAAATCACTTCTCCAAAAACCTCTCTCACCTTGAGAGAGTTGCTTACAGGAATAACAATCCACTTCTTCTGTTCATATCTTAAATCAACCAGGTAGCCATAGTATTAAAATCGAGTAAGGAAAGGGATGACTCAACAAGGTATAGAGGTTCACGATGGCAGAGGGTTCAACAATGGTGAAAATGGCTCTCTGCATGCTTTCTCAGTGCGTGAGTGTGTATGTGCAGGGAAAATATGGAAAGAATGGTCAGAATGGCCCGAATGGTGTGAGAGAACCCCCATAATGATGGAATTTCCCCACATAAATTTTCATGTGTCCTGGATGACACTTAGCTCTCCAGGAGCTCGTTTCTCCACTTGGAGTTTTGTTCCTCTCCCCAAAGGAACGTAAGATAACTAGTTTTATTTCCCAAAATTTAGTAACTTAGGAAATACATTATAATATTTCCTTGGGTTATGTCCTCTAGTTTATCCCTGTTGAAATTACTACGACAACTGAGAG
>SNQJ01S0161646.1:7209-21560 GCA_010110895.2 Picea sitchensis
CGCATTCCTAGACTGCATCAGCTTCAGTGGAGGCTGTACAGTATGAATTGGAAGAGGCCGTACAACATATTTTTGTTTGCTTTGCAGCTCCAACCAACTCGAAAAATTATGTTGTGTATTAGCACGATTTTCTAGGAGTTTCTCTGCTGATAACAAATTTGTACAGCAAGGTACAGATCTGTACCTTTTTTTGGGCACAAAAACTAAGGCATATTTCTGATATTCGTGGTTGTACAGTCTGTACAGATTGTACAGGAAATCGATTTTTGATTTCAGACTGTGTCACTATGGATTTATATGTTGATTTTGTTCAGTGAGAGTGAAAGTATAGATGATAAATGTTGATTTAAAGTTGGTGTTGTAACTCATAAATTTTCCTAAAGCTGAATAGGAAACTTTCTCCTCAATTTGTCACATTCTGTGTTATTCTTCTTGGGTTTTATCCAGAATTTTTCATGGTGCATGATGGATATTTTGTCCACTGTTAGTATATGATTCCATTGCAGATTTAGTTTCAAAACTACTTTATTTAGTGTTTCTACTCATTAAGTGCAACTAGTAAAAGATTTAATGCTTAGTTGTTTTGACTTAATTAGAGGCTGAAATCTAGGTATAATATAGTGATTTTCTGAACTAATTTCAACATGGTATCAGAGCAGGTGCTTTGAAGTTCAGTGGGTAGAATTTTGGCACTTGGGACAACAAGTGATTTGCTGGTACATTTTCTTGAAGAAGGCAGAAAAAGGTTCTTTGTCAGGTGGACAAATATGACTTCCAACATCAGGTTTGAAGATAGATTAGAGGGGGTCTCCAACTACCTATAGTGGAAGGTTAGAATCAGTAGTGTTCTCAAGGAGAACAAATTGTGGTCGTTTGCGAACACCGTTGTATTTGTACCTACAGATCCCAAAACTCTTGATGTTCATGAGGTGAATGAAGCTAAGACTCAGAGAATAATCTTGGACGGGGTCAAAGACCACCTTATTCCACACTTGGCTGAGAAGAAGACAACTAATGGAATGAGGGTTGCACTGAAAGGCTTATATGAGGCTAAGAACGAGAACCAGAAAATGGCTCTCCGGGACAAGCTCCATGGAGCTAGGATGGTCAAAGGAGAGAGTGTAGCCACCTACCTCACCTGGGTTGCACAGGTGAAGGACGAGTTGGCAGCTGTTGGAGAAGTCATTCTTGACTCAGAGTTGGTGCGGATAGCCCTCAAAGGCTTCACCAAGGAGTGAGAGTTTTTCGTCAAGTGTGTGGTGGGGAGAGAGAAGCTCCCTGATTGGAGCAGATTGTGGGATGATTTTACGCAGGAGGAGATCTGGGAGGGGTCTCAGGAAAAGGTATTGGATGGTGTAGATGAAAAGAACATTACTCTTGTGGCAAAGGGAAATGAGAAGAAGAAGGGCATGATCAAAGTGAAATGATTTGCATGTCACAATAATGGCCACTATGCTAGTCAATGTCCGAACAAGAAGGAGAAGAAATCAGAACCAAAGGTGGCAACATCAACTCAGGTTGCAGATTTTGCTGAGAAATTTGAGAAGGAGTTCTCTCTCATGGCTGGTCCCATGGGCAGTGAATGCCTAGTGTTCGAGGACATTGAGTTGTGGTTTGTGGACAGTGGTGCCTCTTGGCACATGACCGGGTTGAGGTCAGTTTTCCTCGATCTTACATAGATAGACTCAGACTGCAGAGTGAAATGTGGAGCTGGCCCACAACTTACAGTAAAGGGGGTTGGAAGGGTGAGATTCCAACTAGAGTCAGGAGGTCTTTTGGAGGTTGGCGAGGTGTTCTATATTCCAGAGTTGACAATTAATTTTCTCTCAGTGTCAGCCTTGGATGAGAGTGGATTTGGAGTTGTTTTCCATGGTGGACATGTGTATTTATATACTGTGGGAGCAACCGATGACACAACAATGATGCTTGGTGTCAAATATGAGGGCTTGTATAGGTTGTTGGGTAGACCTGTGTTGGGGTCCAGTGGATTTCTGGACTCAGATTATGTGTCGGAGAGTTGGTAGGTAGCACGGGAGAGAGAGTTGATACATGGCACTCAGTCTTCTTCCGGGACTCTCAAAGGACTTAATAGGCATGAGTCGACACAGAAGGATGCTCAGGAGAGTGTGCAGTCTTCTAGGAGCATGTCTTCAGTTCTTGGTACAACAGAGATAGCAGCAGAGGCTTCCAGTACAGTGGGAGCAGTGGCCTCATGTTCAAAGGGAGCAAAGACTTCTAGTACAGAGGGAGCAACTATGGCAACTGATGAGATGGAGACATATTTTGTTGGTGATACTAGAAGTACCTATCTCGCTAAGAGTGAGTGTTGAGATTTGGTAGCTTAGAGGTACTTCTGCATTGACAGCGCTCATCATGCGGAAGTGACCAAGCAAATTATCTCCTAGTGACTTTATAATTATAAAGTGACTTTATAAAGTAGAGTCTTTTAATTTCGAAATGTAAAAGCAACTTTATGATGTTATGGGTCACTTTATTAATTAAAGTGACCTCAATGAATGATTAAATCGTGACCGTTGATCTCAAGGGTAAGTGAAGAGTCACTTGAGGGAGATCAAGGGTTAGAGGAGTTACAATTCGAAATTGATAAAAGGCAGCTCATTAGGAGATGAGGGCGCACTTGTTAGGGAGAGCTTGAGGGAGATTGAAGGGGCACACATCCCAAGGAGGTTTCTTAGCTTGGAGGGAAAGGGTTTCAACAGCCAGGAGGAGGCATGCATCCCTAGGAGGATTGGCACGCATTCTTAGACTGCATCAGCTTCAGTGGAGGCCATACAGTACGAATTGGAGGAGGTCGTACAACATCATTTTGTTTTCTTTACAGCTCCAACCAACTCAAAAATTTTTGCAATGTATTGGCACAATTTTCTAGGAGTTTCTCTGCTAATAACAAATCCGTACAACAAGGTACAAATCTGTACCTTTTTCTGGGCATATTTCTGATATTGGTGGTTGTACAGTCTGTACAGATTGTACAGGAAATCCGTTTTTTATTTCAGACTGTGTCACTATGGATTTATATGTTGTTTTTGTTCAGTGAGAGTGAAAGTACATATGATAAATGTTGATTTAAAGTTGCTGCTGTAACTTAGAAATTTTCCTAAAGCTGAATAATAAACTTTCACCTCAATTTGTCACATTTTATGTGTTATTCTTCTTGGGTTTTACCCAGAATTTTTCATGGTGCATTATGGATATTTTGTCCACTGTTAGTATATGATTTCGCGTTTCGGAACTACTTTATTTAGTGTTTCTTCTCATTAAGTGCAGCTAGTAAAAGATTTAATGCTTGGCTGTTATGACTTAATTGGAGGCTGAAATCTGGGTATAATATAGTGATTTTATGAACTAATTTCAACATGCATGCATGAAGAAGACTAAGCAAAATTAATATAATGTTCAATGAATGCAAATATGTTGGTGCTAAAACACCATGTTGAAACACGTACGAAGAAGACTATGTTAATATACTCAAGTGACTCAGTGACACATTGTTGGGTGCTAAAATTGCCCCTTTTTCCTTATCATTTCCATGTCATTTTCATCGCATTCTCTTGTATTAATTCATCCCTATTGTTTACATTTCCTATGAGAACATCAATTCTAGAGCAGGTACAATTCATTATTCATTCAACATTGTGTTATGCTAAAACTTAATCCATAGTTAACTTGTAAACTAGGATGATGTTTACTTAGTCCTAATTTGGGTAATTACACAGTCATACCTGTAAACCATGGAGATGTACATATATGCAGATATGTTGATGCTGAAAAACCGTGTTGAAACACTTGGTTGAAACACGTTGCATGCACGAAGAAGACTATGCAGAATTAATAAGAACGAATGCAAATATGTTGGTGCTGAAACACTGTGTTGAAACACGCACAAATAAGACATGTCATCGAAAGTGATGTCATCACTGCCACATCTGAGTCCGGGAGATTGTTCTTCAGGAGATTCAGATAAATCAAAGAACAGGTTCAAAAACGTCAGAGCACCGAAATACCGAAGCACTTGTGATCATGATAAATAAGACACTTAGTAAACTTAATTAATTAAAATAGGTCTAATAAGATGTGATTAACGATAATTAATGATTAATCACTTTGTAATTCCGGCCTTCGGAAGATATCCATTGTTTTTCTTTCATAACCCCCGAATATCGAACCGTCGAAGTAAACTGTACAACGTACGTTATCTTAATTACATCCATTAATAATACACCCAGTTGGGCTATTGGGCCCTTGCTAGGATTAAAGATTGAGACTAAGTTTTGAAATTTGTGACCGCCAGGTAATAAATTTGACAGATTTTGGAATGATTACTCTGTCAGTAGATTAATACAAAAATAGCTAGACATTAAATTTTGTTGTAAATAAAGGCATTTCGATTTTTAATTTTCAAGTTTCAAATCATTTCGCCATTAGCATCTGAAATTTTCATATTCAACATTGTGAGCTCGCATGTTTTGCTTCTTGCAGGAAGGTTAAAACTTAACTTCATCTTTCAAAAATCATGGCACCACGTAAAACATGAAAGAAGCAAGATTTATCGACTGATGAATCAATCCAAAATGCATATATACTCTCAGATACTACTGCCCGATCGACATACACCATCAAATATTGGAAACAAGTCTATGACATTTTGGAGCACGAACTTTCTAATTCTCTATGTCCATATGCTTCAGCGGAAGAAGATGATGATACATTTTCAGCTAAGCTTAGACTTGTGGTGGAGTCTGAATAACATAAAGTTGTTGCTCGGCCTAAACTTATGCCTTACACTGATATGATAAGTTGGGCCATGGAACACGTGGATATCCCAACAAGAAGCATCTTTAGTAACTAGAAGACCTTAGTCATCTCTTTTCGACTCAAGGATATTCAAGTAATGTACAAATTATCTTCTAAACCCAAATATACCTACAATTCATCATTTATATTGAAGTTTGAGGATGAGGAATGCACTACATATGATAGAACCATCCATGATATAGTGAAAACTTGGTGGGGTAATCCAATCAAGTTCAAATATGATACCCATGATGTATATTCTACAACATCATGTGATTCTCATATCATGTATACCGCCATGATGCTATGTAAAATGTTCGATAGGAAAAATACTGTGCATTTTACTGTAGAATGGGTTCCCATAATTCATGAGGTTGTTGAGGATTACACTTTTTATTGGGGAAAAATGTTATCAAACAATTTAGCCAAGAAAATTGTGCAATACAAGATGCTAAAATCTAAAGGAGAACATGCCCCCTTTTATATGCTTGCATTCATTATGGACGCAATATGTTTCAGGACTCCATTTCCTCTCATGAATTGGAGTTGGACTCCAAATAGCACCGAGCCCATACATTTTTATCACTCTAAATTATGGGAGGAAAATTCAAAGGACTTCTTCTATGAAATTTGTCATAATGTAGTAATCAAAATTCATGAAGCTATCTATGGACAACCTCCCCCCAGAATTTCAGAACAGATCATTGGAAATTTGGGTGCTATGGCAGATTGGTATGTTGAGGAAATTTTTTCTTATATCAGAGTGTTTGACAGTTATTTATCTTTGCACGCTCTCCCCATATTCCTACTTGAAATACTGGTTTGCAGAGAAGTAGCTTATCAAATAGTCTCGGGAAGAATAACTAAATAATTGAAGGCAACATAGAAGAGAGTGTGGCCAACCTTTCCCATACAGATTGGCATGTTTTCGTTATCTGATTTTGGACACACTAAGGTTGAAGCTTTAGCCTTAGAAGATATTAAATTGGTTGATATTGAGTATAAAAGGCATGATCCTCACAGGGTGGTTGAAAATCATCTAGCTCAATTCAATATGAAAAGATATATACATGAAGATTCCCCCTATGATGAAATTTTCAGAGGAGTAAGATCATATGATGAATTTGAAAGAAGATTTCAAAAATTGCCTAAAGATCAACAGTCAGGCTTCCTTAGTTTTCAAAAGTACAGAAGGAATATTCTGCCAAGGTCGTGTAGGGAGAACAAAATCCAACTTTACAGGTGATGGAATTGACAGAGCCCAAGCAACATAGCTTGCCTGAGGACAAGTCTAAGGAAGGGGAGAAGAGATCATATACATTATCCAAAGATGCAATAATATCAGTACTAGGTAAAGATGAGCAAAAATTATTAGCATCATTTGATGCTTTGATGAATCATAGGCATACTTTTCCTTTCTCGCCACCAAATACTGAAACTCCAATGAAAGATGCCACAAACCCAGAAGGATCTATTGCACTCAATTCTCCCATACCATCATTAACTCCTCTAGCAAAAAGTTTTGAGTTACCTGGTTCAGATATTATTAATATAGATGACCTCACACCTATTCAACTTGAAGAAATGCCTCCATCAAATTTAATTTTCAACAAGAAAAGGAAGGCTATCGTAAGAAAGGAAGCTTGACAGAAAGAAGGAGTAAATACCAAAATGCAGAAAATGATATATGATGGACAGGGATAGAGTGACCCTGAATTTGCAAAAGAAGTTGCAGCCTCATTGGGAGCCTTTGCAACTACTAACTAGTGGTCAATGGATAATATCACAAAACAACAGGAACAAAAGAGTCTTCTAGTTGAACAATTGCATAATGATATGCAACAGATGGAAATGACTGCCAGAAATAAAACCAATTTTGATACAAAGCAAATCAGACAGGGTTTTGAGCAACAGATAAAGCAGCTAGAAGACAAACTGGAATTAAGTGTTCAAAATCAACAGGGGAACAATACTGTACTTTCTCAGAGAGATGGGTTAATAGAGCAGTTGCAGTCTCGAATAAATTTATTTGAGAACACAGGAATGGATATCACTGCATTTAAGAAGCAAGCATCTGAAATAAATGGAAAGCTGGAAACTATTGAGCAACCCTTATACCAAAATATGGATATTATTCAAAGACATTATCAAGTGATTAATAATTGCTTGAAGAATATTCATGAAAAGGAGATAAAAGCCTATACATCTAGGTCCAAATTCCAAGAATTCATAGTATGGAGACCAAAAATCAATGTACTTGGGCTTGCTCGTTTTTCACAGTATGAGCAGATAAAGGGAGAAATGGCTTTAAAGGTCTGGGAAACAGATCTTGAAGAAAGTAAGAAGCTGGCTAGAGAAGCAAAGGAATCTTGTCTTAACACTCTCTCAGATGTAGAGCTAGAAATGTCTAAGTTTGATGGCAGTGCTATCCCTGATACACTTGGACAAATATAGATTGAAAGGAGAAAAGATAATTCAAAGAAAAATAGAGAGAGTGTACAAAGTGCTATCCAACAAGTAGATCATGTTGATTTACAAATGATAAATGATCTGTTGGTAAAACCAAGCTTACAACATCAGGTTCCAGCACAAGTAGTGGTGAAAATTCAAGATTAAATTACCTTTGGAACATAAAAAGGTTTTCGCATTTGAGTTGAATGCAAATGTCGAACCTTCCAAATTTGTTGTGGCATTAATGGAACTGCATGCTCAATTGAATGATCAGAAAAAACCAAGTACGTCCACGAGCATTGAGAAAATAAAGGACAAGTGAAGTGCCAACAAACCGAAGAAATCTCAGCAAATTCAGAAAAATATGCATTGTATATTTTAGTTTTCATTATATTCTATTTTTGAGATCAAAGAATGTGGAATGTCTAACTACTTTTGGTTAAGAAATTTTTGTATAAATAAACAGATCTAAGATCTATTCAAGGCTTCTTCTTGCTGAATGTAAAAGAGAACTTCAACTCATTGAATATCAATAGAAAAGAGAAGAGAAAGATTCTACGTCTCATTTTTCTTGAGTTAATTGTTATGTGCTTTCCTTGTATTTCCATTTCCATTTTTCCTTGTATTTCCATTTTCTTGATGACACTTGTGAGTGGAAACACACAATCAATGAGCATTGGGAAAATGGTGTTGAAACACCATGTTTCAACACTAGCTTGTGAGAATGATTTAAAAACTTCCATGTAATTTAATAATTTATCCAAACTGTAGTCTGTGAGTAAGCTCAAAAACTGAAACACAGAACTACAGTACCACTAATCTACTCCAATTGGCAATCACTAAACCAAACAATCACTCATCATGATTCATGATCTGAAGCCTCTGCTATCCTGGAGGCTGGGTGGGGTTGTGGGCTCTATCACTGATTAGGATGACACTTGTGTGACATGCATGGAAACACACAAGCAATGAGCATTGGGAAAATGGTGTTGAAACACTGTGTTTTAGCACCAACTTGTGAGAATGATTTAAAAACGCCCATGTAATTTAATAATTTATCCAAACTGTAGTCTGTGAGTAAGCACAAAAACTGAAACACAGAACTACTGATCTACTCCAATTGGCAATCACTAACCCAAACAATCACTCATCATGACCTGAAGCCTCTGCTATCCTGGAGGCTAGGTGGGGTTGTGGGCTCTATCACTGATCATGATGAAACTTGTGTGACGTGCGTGGAAACACACAAGCAATGAGCATTGGGAAAACGATGTTAAAACGCGGTGCTGAAACATTGTGTTTCAACACCAGCTTGTGAGAATGATTTAAAAACACCCAGGTAATTTAATAATTTATCCAAGCTCTGTGAGTAAGCTCAAAAACTTAAACACATAACTATTGATCTACTCCAATTGGCAATTACTGACCCAAACAATCACTCATTATGACCTAAAGCCTCTTCTATCCTGGAGGCTGGGTGGGGCTATAGTCTCTATCATTGATCAGGATGACACTTGTGCGACGTGTGTGGAAACACACAAGCAATGAGAATTGGGAAAACGGTGCTGAAACACCGTTGTTCAGCACCAGCTTGTGAGAATGATTTAAAAACACCCAGGTAATTTAATAATTTATCCAAACTGTAGTCTTTGAGGAAGCTCAAAAACTGAAACACAAAACTATTGATCTACTCCAATTGTTAATCACTAACCCAAACAATCACTCATCATGACATGAAGCCTTTGTTATCCTGGAGGTTGGGTGGGGCCGTGGGCTTTATCATTGATCAGGATGACACTTGTGCGATGTGCGTGGAAACAAACAAGCAATGAGCATTGGGAAAACGATGCTGAAACACCGTGTTTCAGCACCAGCTTGTGAGAATGATTTAAAAACGCCTAGGTAATTTAATAATTTATCCAAACTGTAGTCTTTGAGTAAGATCAAAAACTAAAACACAAAACTACTGATCTACTCCAATTGGCAATCACTAACCCAAACAATCACTCATCATGACCTGAAGCCTCTGTTATCCTAGAGGTTGGGTGGGGCTGTGGGCTCTATCATTGATCAGGATGACACTTGTGCGACGTGTGTGGAAACACACAAGCAATGAGCATCGGGAAAACGGTGCTAAAACACCGTGTTTCAGCACCAACTTGTGAGAATTATTTAAAAACACCCAGGTAATTTATCCAAACTGTGGGTAAGCTCAAAAACTTAAACATGTTACACATAACTACTAATCTACTCCAATCACTAACCTAAACAATCACTCGTCATGACCTGAAGCCTCTGCTATCCTAGAGGTTGGGTGGGCTCTATCATTGATCAGGATAATCGAGCCAATCCCTACTAGCATATGCACTTAATGAATGCCAAAAACAACTCTGCTACTACCGGAGCGGAGAACCATGAGCCCGTAAATGATAAGATATTAAGATTATCCCTGCACAGTCGTGACGAATTTCAAAATTTGTAGAGAGGGCTCATAAGCCACTTATGACTTACTTGATATCAAGATTCAAGGTGCTTCAGGGGCCAGTTTGGCAACCAGAAGCGTTGACACAGAGTAATTGGGAAGTTGGCAAGAACTCAACGCTTTCTCCTCCTGTAATTTGTAAATTTTGACAATAGAATTTCGAGTTGGAACTTGGCCTTTGAAGATTTCAAGCTAGGTGTGGCTGAAGATTTCAAGTCGAACCACTTGGATCTATTAATATTGTGAATCACCATCAAATTGGGGAAATTTTTTCCTAAACCCAGGACCGAATTCATGTAAAATATCCAAATCGGGGGTATCCTCTGTAAAACTAAAAACTCCAAATCGATGGGCGAAAAAACCCTAAGGCCAATGGCCATTCCCAAATCAAGGAGAATCATGGTCCTTGGCCCTGTGAAAAAACTAAAATTGTGGGGGAAAACCCCAGAAGATTGACGACTACTCCCAAAAATCGGGTGAAATGGAGGATGACCGCCATTTTTCGAAGGCGAAAATGTAATTAATATTTAAATTTTGACCACTAATTTTGGGCCAAATATATAATTAATATTATTTTAAAAATAAAAGGGGGGCGAATTGGGATTAATATTGCTTTTTTTTTAATATATAAAATTCGTCTTGCCAAAATTTGAAGGGGCTAGTTTTCACCCATGGGCGAAATTTCACCCCTATAATTTTCTATGATCTCAAAATGTTGCTACAGTACAAACAAACAAAGATCAATAACATACCAAAATATTTGTTTTAGATGCTTAAAGGTTGCATCGGTCGCTGTAATATAAGCAAACTATAAGTTGGTTAGAAAGATTGTACAAAGGAGATTCTTTATTTGACAAATGAGGTATAAACTTGCAATAGAAATTGAGTCTTCCCAGTAAACTTTCCAATTCTATGGTGGGGCAGGGCACGGGCCAATCCAAAAGAGGTTTAACATTGGACGAATAAGCTTGAATACCGGCATATGATATAAGAAATCCCAAATAAGGAATAATAGTTTGCCCAAATGAAGATTTCTACCCTTTCACCTACAATTCGTGAGTACATAATAGATCCAAAATGGTGAGGACATGGTGGAGGTGCTATGTTAAGCAACAAAGGAGAGGTTATTGTAGGTGAAGGAGATGAATGAGAAGGGTTGGATGAATGGAGAGAAGTAGAGGAAGAATGAGGGGATAACATAGAGTGTTTCCCCAACTTCTACTTTGTTGTAAGCATTTGTTGAAAGGCTTGATTGAGATTAGCAACCTTGATGCATAAAGAAGGAAACACGTCGGCAATAACTTTACACAAATCACATGTTATGGATCTATGATAGATAACTGTACTTGGAGCTTAGTGAATTGAGCAATATAATCTTGAACCAATTGACTTGAAAATTGACAAAGACGAAGCCAACGCATCCTCAAATAAACATAATACTTTGGTAGGTAAAACCATTACCACAATGCCTCACAAAAATGTGTCCACAAGGTCATAGGGTTATGATTTGGAGGTGTCTTCCCCAACTCCATGTAGAGGGTGGAATGATCACGAATATTTTTCCACCACTCCAACGCTATCCCTTATAGATATAACATTGCCCATTCTAGTTTCTTGCCATCTATCATCCTGGACTAAGAGTCAAAATACATGGATATAATTAAAATCCAAGCATCAATATGTTCACCATCCATCTCGTCGAAATACCTGGGCAAGCTAATCTTGGGCTCTAACAATAGAGATTTTGGAATGTCCAATGAGGGCCCCTTCAACTGATCCAGGGCCTGCATTATTGTCTGCAATGTGTTAGTGGCAATCTGGAGGAGTTGCAGTGAAAAAACTTTTGAACTGGAGTTAGAGGGACGTTGGTTTGTCCTTGATAGGCACCATGTAATAGATTTATTGAGAATTAGGTTGCTAGAGTATGCCACAGATTTGAGTATGTAGTGCAATGAATCATTTAGGTGTCAGAGGAGCTAACCTCTTGGTATGTTGAACTGGAGTCTATTTTTTTTTTTTTTGAATCTTACTATAGAGATTAATTCAAGCTTCTAGAATTGGGGGAGAATGCTTCCAATAACTCAATGTTTGCAGGAGCAACAATCTATCAAGGATCATGCCTCATGATAAGTGTAGATCGAGCTTCATGAATTGCAAAGATTTGAGCTATCAAGGAGTACTAGGAACTTCATACTCTAATATTGATTAATATGATTGTCATAGTAAACAAAAATATACAATCTTCAAAAATCGCAAGAGAGAAAAACCATTAAACCAAAAATAAATTCACTTGAACTCCTAATTTCTCATTATATTAATATTAAAAGCCTCTTAATTAAAATTAACCAAATCAAACACATTAAGATCCTTTATCAAGTAAAACAAGATGTATAGAAGATCCACTTCTACCATGTGCAACAAGTGAGATCCATCTACAACACAACTTATTCTGAACAAATTCTAAATATTAGAAAGTGAAAAAGGGAACAAGTGATCAATTCTTTTTTGAAAACCAATTATATTGATTGAAAGTTTTAGGAGAGGAAACATTTCCAAAGTTACTTTACCGTTAATTACATTCCTTAAGTGTAAAGAATAAAATTAAAAATTTAAATGTGAGGAAAAACATTTACAAAGTTTTAACTTCAAATCTTTTATCTAAGCGATACTTTATTTCTTTCCGCTAAATTATCATAATTATATTAAAAAATTATCAGAGATAAGTCAAACCCGAATCTTTTATCACACTAATTTTGTATTAAAAAAATAATATACTGTGGAGTCCACACGGAGTTGGAACACTGCAGACGCGCTTTTACTTCCCTCTCGAGAAGCGTGACCGGATGACCACCGAGAGCCAACAGGGCTAGCGCACGAGATACACGTGTCATTGATCTATTCGAGATACAGGGCCAGCGCACGAGATACAAGTATCTGTTCGCAACCTTGTAATTTTTTCCACTGCTTCGTGGTTTGACGTGGAGAACTGGTTATTTGTCGGCAACCTTGTAATGATTTTCCCTGTTAAGCGGTTTTGTGCGGAGAGATTTTTTTTAATTATTTTTACACCGAAAGGCGTATACCTATTGGAGATGGGTACAACTAATGATCTTTTAATATTAAATTCTAATCTGATGGTTATGCATTGAAGATGCTGGTATATTCTTAGTCGTCCTCCAAAATCAATGGATCAAATTTATTGTTGATAACTTCTTTGCATTTATAAATGCATCCGTTACCCTGTTTACTTTTTAACATTTACCTAATCATATAAAGAAATTACTGTAACATCATATGATTGCCACGTTTAAATGATTACCTTTTAGAATTCTTCGGAGTTTAATTATCTGGCTTAGTTAGAATTTCATTATCTGGCTAGGTTTTATTTTAAAATGAAATTTTTTTTATTGGCCATAAATCTTTCGGCGTTCACCGGCCGCGAGTTAACGGCTGTGCTAGTTTTATTGATGTTTGTAGTTAACTTCTTTTTATTTTCCCACTTTCTATTATCCTTTTTTTCTCTCTTCTATACTTAATCCAATTCCTTTTTTCCCCTCTACTTTCCCTTTCTGTTTGCTTTATTTAGTCCTTTTTTGAAAATGTCTAGGTGCGTGGGTTGGTGGACTTACGG
Organism: Picea sitchensis; assembly: GCA_010110895.2. Lineage (NCBI taxonomy): Eukaryota > Viridiplantae > Streptophyta > Pinopsida > Pinales > Pinaceae > Picea > Picea sitchensis. Next base: position 20,589 of record SNQJ01S0161646.1, read on the forward strand.
GTTACATTTATACTTAACCACTTTTTTGATCGTGAGTTTTTGGACTGGTGGCTCAAAATTGTGCGTCTAGTGTTCAGTGTCCTTAAAGCAACACTTGGAGTTTCGCGATATACAAATTGACCGCTGAACTCCCGGGTGGTGAGCTCAAACTTGAGCTTTTACTCTTCCGTGACCTGCAAACATCTTCCCTTCATGCTTTGTTCCGTGTTACACATTTTTACACCCAAAATTTTTGAGGCATGCTCTTCATGTTTCCTGAGTATCCCTTGACACCCTATTTCATATTCCACCTCCTTCGAGTCTATATGTGACACCCAGAACAATTATGAACAATATACAATGCATATGCTTATTACGCCGAAGGCGTTCTCTAGGGGGAGGTTTTCCTCGACATTTCGTCGTCTGTCCATCGCCTTCTCAGGTGAAGTATGCACGTTACTGCCTAGGTTGGTTTTCTTGGCGTCTATTCTCCTTCATCAACTTCAACTTGCTGCCTGCGGCTTTCAGGTTTATCAAGAGTTAATGAATTAGGCCTACTACAATAGAGTTCCCTTTATACTCTTCTTTTGAATACACATGGGATCCCAGCGGGGTCACTGGTGCATACTATTTGGCCTTTTCCTGACACTACTTTCCCTGGTGAAAACAGAGCTGCAAAACAGAAAACGAAGTGCAGGACAGAACGAAAACAGATCTGCAATAACAGAAAACGAATTGCCAGGAACCGAATGCAAAAAAACACCATGCACACAGATCTCATCATTGAATTGATATTTAAAAGAAATTACATGCAGGAAATGCTTCATAAATAACGAAGTGTCTAACTCAGCGATGAAAACAAGAAACCAAACACTGTAAGTTAACTAAACTAATCATGGAGCAAATCGCTCAACTTATTCGTCTAACACACCCCCTTAAGTTGGAGCGCGACAATCATTTAACCTAACAACACTCAGCTTAGATCTGAGTGAT
>SNQJ01S0161647.1:0-18995 GCA_010110895.2 Picea sitchensis
TGTTTCTTTCTAGTTTGTGTTCGATGCTACATGAACTTATCATTCAGTGATAGATCTGTTTTCAAGCTAATGTCAATAGAGTAGGAAGTGGTTGTATCTTCATTTGTCCATAGCTATCAACGAGAAGCAAAGGATTGGAGCGCGACTCGGAGCGTGCAGGGACAAACGTCGGTTAAAAGGTACTTCTGTTACTCTTCCTTCTCATGCATTAGGCTTAGATAGATTCGAAAGAAATTCAGTGTCCATGATAAGCACTTTTCTGTCTAGGGTTAAGGTCAAGCCTTAGAGGTCGATCTACTTGTCCGCAGGAAGATTTTCCTACAACACCAGGATCTACAACCTATGGTATAATCCTCATATCTACCCTCCCTCGTATCTTCTTTGCTCAACGACTTAAAAAATCGGTTCATACAGCTCAAAACATTAAAGAATTAATAAAAAATACTAGTAACCAACCAACCCTATGTGATACTTTCGTATCTATATTTATAAATTTCAGGCTCTTCAGCCTTTTTCAGAATATTACCAAAACCATAAACCTTCTTACGTTAGGTCTTTCTCCCATATGTGTGTTGTTCCTCCTCCAGTTGTTGCTTTCCTTTGTGCATGCTTTATTGCATGCATGCGTGCTGTTCTTTTGCCAGTTCTTACTTCAATTTTCCGCACACTTTCTTTCCCAAGATCATTCTTATTTCCTCTTCGGCCTGGTGCTAAAAATCCCCCAACACTGACATGCGACTCATCCCAAGTCACCTAATTTCTTTGTGCTTCCTCGATCTCCTTGGTGATTGTCTGGAACTGTTCCTGCAACTCTGCTGCTTTTGTCAATGCCTGTGAGATTTTCTCCTTGATGGTGTCGACTATCTGAGTTGCCACTTCCATGCTCATTAGTCCTGCGCATTCTAGTTGAGTCTGTGTTGTTTGTTTTCTGGCTTCTTCTACCTGCGCAAGTACTTTTGCTACCCATTCCTGCAACGATTCTGTTTGAGCCTGACCCTCTTGTTTATGTGTTTTCACAGTGATAAGTTCTTCCTGTATCTTATTCAACTCTTGCATTCCCTTGAACTGTTCTAGAATTGGTATGGTCTTCTGTCCCTTCTTGAGTTCTTGAATCATTGCATTGATCCTATCCTCCTCCTTGTCCCAGTGTTGGACCTGTGGATCCTCTTCCAACCTTGTCCAAAGTTGTGTTGCTTTATCCAGCAAGTTGGCTTCCATGCTAACCTGTTTTTCTAGCTCCCGCAACTGTATTGCTACTTCTTGATTCCTTTGCTCCTTCACTGATGGTGGATTTGTCGGTTTAATCTGTCCGCAGAGAGTCTCGATCTCCTTTTGATACTGATCAATTTCCTGCGCAATCTGGTCGATCTTCTCTATGGCTTGGAGTTCATTTCCTTGTGCAGTAGTTGGAAGTTTCCCAAAAACGTCTTCCACTCTGCATTCCAACTCATTTCTGTGTTCTTTCTCCTCCTTAGTTTTATATTTGGACTGTGCGCAAACTATTTCCAGTGCTTCCCGCTTCTTTGTTTCTTGCCGTAGCTCGAATAAATTTTTATATTCTTTTTATTTCATCTCGTGGTCGACGCTAACCTATAGTTTGTATAATGATTTTGATGGCATCCATGTTAGGACCAATTAGATATGATCCAAATACTTTAGTGGTGTTTGTCCCACAATTTCATCCATTCTCAACATGCTAGGCTTTATATAGACCATGGAATGTGCATGTGGTATCAGAAGAACCGGGTCGCGTTCTTCTACCTCCACCCTTTCTGTGGTTTGTGTGGTCGATAGCTCTATGCCTCTACTACTACTCGTGATCTGGGCTTCCCCGAATTTCTTAAGGAGATGTCCGATTTCTTTCAGTTCCTTCTGTAGTTTATCCCTATCGTGCACAACATGATCGAAATCTTTTGCGAGACAGTCTTGGACCATCCTGGAAATCATCTCTCCATCATCCTCCATGATTATGTAGTCCGGTGGTGGTCGTTGTGCCTTCATTTTATTGCTCGCACCTGTTTCCTGTACCGCTGGTCTCTTAGATCCCCCTGGTTCCTGTGTGATGGGGTCCAATGTGGTTTCCTATGATCCCTCAGTCAGTTTCCTCTATCCCTTGGTTTTCTAGGAAATTTATGTCCTCCCCTTCTAGGTCCCTAGATTCTCTAAGTCATCTTTTGCCTGAGTTGACTTGGTTTGGGTCGTTCTTCATTTCTTGGGTACTAGGATTTGTGGAGGCCATGTTTCCACCTGCATGGCCCCTCCTTCTATTGTTTGTCTCAGTAATTATCTAGGTATGGTTAGAATCCTCCATTCATCAGGACATTTGCTGATGACCATGTCGATATCTCCCTCAATGACGTAGTAGCACATCTATAGCCACTATTTATCTGGATCCTGCCTTGGTTGTATCCACATGGCTTGTCACCTAGCCCAGAAATTGGCGATGACCCCGTATTGTGAGACAGACTCTGGTGTTATTCTCCATGCTTGGCTAATGGCTTCCTGTATCTCCTATAGGTAATCTTCCAATATGATTCCATTGCTCTTCTTATGCTTGACTAGTGGCACGGATCTTAGGATGCGATATCTTTCTCCTCCTGGCTATGGTGTGGTACCAAAGACGACGTATTCTAGTTCTCTCCATCCCATGAAAGCTATGAGAGTGATCATCCATGAGTAATGAAATTTTTTACTTTCATTCTACACATATTTACAGTCTACTTGGAACAAGTTTGATAGGTATGGCACCCAGCTCATGGAGGTGCCTTCTGCGCACTAAGCTACAACAATAATGACTCATGTCGGTACTTTGTCTTTGCGACATTTTCTTAGCAATTTGTAGGATAAGATATTTGCGCTCAATTGCGTCGTGACGTTATTGATCCGTTTGATTATAATGCCTCTTATTCTCCTGTCGGTGCCATATTTCTTCTTCACCTCTTCTGCCAATGTTTTTTCCTTGGACTTATCGTCCAGAATTAGCACGAGATCCATACCCCCATTGGTTAAGCATGTTATTCGCGTGATAAGTTTGACAGTTATGGGGACGGTTTTGTCCAGCCATATATCCCCTCCATACGTAACTTCTAATAGTTTCTTGATGCATGTCGTCACATATTGGCCTCTGCCAAAGTGTGGTATCTTTAGAAATCCTAGAATTCCTGTTCTGTCTAGTCCAGCTACCCACTGGTGTGGCTGAGTGATGGTTTCTCCGAGTTGGTTCACGACTATTTTCTACATAAAGGCTTGTGTTGAAAGCTCTGGATATTTGGTTTCATCTGCTACGTCATGGTCAGAATACTTGATCTTCTCGACCTGACCTAATAGCTGTGGGTCCACCCGTACTCTCTTTGGTATGCGAGGTAGCACAATCTCTACAGTCGGTTTCTTTTGAGGTAAGATCGGAATCTAAATTCAGTCTTCCTGTTGCAATGGTTGGCTTAAGGTTATAGCATCTTCCTGTTGCTCCTTTGCCATCCATTATTCCCAAGCCATGGCCATTTCACCTGTCGGCTCGACCGAAAATAAATATGGGATGGGTATTTGTGAAACGCCTAGTTACACTTCTGCTTACAGGTTTTGTGTGCTTTCATTAGATCCTACAGCTGCTTCGGCATTTTCTGGCGGTATTTCCTGGTGAGTTTCTTCTTCTTTTTTCTAAGGCTCGTGCACCGTTGCTGGTGTATCCTGTTCCATGGCCTCTATTTGTGGTTGCAGAACCTCCTCTAGTATTTGTGTGGACTCTATTGGGATTTCCTCTAGCGACGAGATTTCATCAATATCGACGATCTCTGGTGGTTGTTGCTCGCTTTATTCTAGTAGTCCTCATGACCTAGTCTGAGCCCTGGTTGATTTGGCTGTCTGGCTTGGTTATGGGAGCTTTGGTGGTGCCATATTGGTGTATGTCGAATGTTTGTTGAGTTTGAATGCCTTTGGTGCACTCTGTGGTTTAACTCTGTTCATTCTAGCTATTGTTTCTCTTTTTCTGTTATCCTTCCATGAATAGACTAACTGTTTATGTGCTCGTGTGTTGTATGGGATCATCATGAAGCTTGTCAATGACACTTCCTCCATCATGCGATTATGCACCATAACTGTGGGTTCAATACATTCATGACGGTTTCGTACTTTCCATTATGCCTTCTCTATCGTCTCTAGTTCGCATGCTTAATGTGAAATCCCATCCATCCTTGCCTTGCTTTAACTCTTCCTCATGCTGTCCTGCCAGCCTTCTTTTGTCGTCTTTCCTTTTCCCACTTGTTACCTTTTTCAATATAGTTGTTATTATTTCCCTCATTTTTTTCTTTTTCTTTTTTTTACTGCGCGATGGGTGGTCGACTGTCCTTGTATAGATTCAGCCGACTCTCATTGATCATTCCTCGGAGGTCTGCGCCTACTATATCTCTTAATTGTACATCTCCTCCGTCTGTGATAGATTTTACCTCGTATGGTCCTAGCTAATGTATTATGAGCTTTCCTGGATGCTACAACAATTTACTGTCGTAGAGTAATACTAGATCTCCTTCCTTGAACGTCTTCCTCTTGATGTGGTGGTCATGCCAAGCTTTGTCTTTGGCTTTCTGTACTTGTTGGTGGAATCCTGCCAAGATTCAGTATTCCTCCATCAACAATAACTGATTCAGTATTTCTTGTACTGCGCCTCATTCTGTCATGTGTGTGATAGCTGCTATACGTAGACTTGGTATTAAAAATTCTAACGACACTACTACTTCTTGACCATAGACTAGTTTGAATGGTGTGTGGCTTGTCAAAGTTTTTCATGTGGTTCTATACTCCCATAATAATGCTGGTACCTTGAGGTCCCAATCATCCCTGTTGACGTTACATATCTTTGACAAGGCATTCTCTAGAATTTTGTTGAAATCTTCTACCATGCCATTTTCTCATGGATGATACAGTGTGATTTTTTGGTGATGAAATTCAAACTCTTCGAGAATCGCTCGGATGGTGTTGTTTATGAAGTGCATTCCTTGGTCTCTCATCAAAATTCTTGGTCACCCAAATCTAGTAATTACCTGTTCAAACAAAAATTGTGCAGCTGTATCTGTGCTGCAATCATTTACTGGTGCAACTTCCGCCCATCTTGTTAGGTATTTTGTTGCGGTGATAATATATCTCACCCTCGTTCTTTTGGCTGGTGGGTTAATGGGTCCCACAAAGTCTATCGTCCATTTGTCAAATGCCTGAAGTGTCACTTGCGGTTGTAGTGGCATCTCATCCCTTCTATTGGGTTTGCCTACCCTTTGACAGACATCACATTGCTGACAATATTCTTTCGAGTCTCTGTGGATTGTTGGCCACCATAATCCTACATGTAGTACCTTCCGCATGGAAACTTTTCCTGTATAATTCCCTCCTGCTATTCCCTCGTGGGATTATGCTAAAATTCTTGGTTGTTCATGGTCTAGTATATATCTTCGTAAGATGCTATATACACCCATATTGTATAGATGTCTTGCAATCAATTGATCGTCGGTTGCGCGGAATACTAGGTTCTTCTTCTGTGTGGTGGTATATTATTGCGGTGCAGTACCTATGCTCAAGTACTGGATGATATCTGTGAAGTAATCGTCAGCAATCTATATTGAGAATAACTATGCATATGGAAAGTTTTATTCTAAATTTGTTGGTTCCTCTCCATTTTTGACCCTTGATAGGTTGTCCAGTCTTGCATTTAGTTTTCCTAGTTTAACTATTACCTCAAAGTCAAATTCTTGGAATAACAATAACCATCGACAGATTCTCCCCCCCAACATTGGCTTGTTGACTAGGTATTTCAGGGTTGAGTGATTTGTAAACATCTTAAAGTATAGGTAATGTCTGTATTTCTATAGTGCATAAACCATATCTAGGTCTTCTCTCTCTATCGTGTTATAATTCTGTTCTAAATCTGATAATTCTCTGCTTGCGAATGCTATCGGATGATCCAAGTATCCTACTCGTGGTTACACCAAGATAGCTCCAAGTGTTATCACTTAGGCATATGCATGTACATGGAATGTCTTCTCCCAATCTGGAAATACCAATATTGGTGCGGTGACCATGTTTTCCTTCAGGGTATCCAGACCATGTTGTCACTCATCATTCCATTGATACTTTGTATCCTTCCTGAACAATTTTTCCATTATCACTGTAATTTGTGTGTAGCCTTTGATGAATTTCTTGTAATATCTTGTATGTCCTAGCATTTCTCTTAGTTAGCGGATTGTTTTTGGTGTTGGTAGATTAACAATGACTGCGATTTTGGCTGGATCCACTAGCAAGCCCTGTTTTCATACTATGTGTCCCAATAGTATCCCAAATGGTGTTCCAAATATGAATTTCTTGATATTCAGTGATATCTGACACTGTATGCATCGTTCTAGCATCAGTCGTAAAACTTCCACATGGTTTTTCAATAGGCTATAGAATTTCCAATCATCCAGGTATACTTTGAGATATTGGTGGATGAATTCCTTAAATGTTGCGATGACCACTCTAGAAAATATCACAGGTGCATTATTCAGTTCGAACGACATGACTGTATACTGATAAGATCCTCATTCTCTTGCAAACTTGGTCTTGTATCTATCCTCCTATGCTATCTTAATCTGATGATATCCTGAGAATCCATTGGTGAATGAGTAGGCTTTGTGGCCTCCTACGTTCTCAAGTACTTCATCTATGAACGGTGTGGGGAATGGGTCATGTAGGCATGCATCATTCAACTTCCTCAAGTCAATGCATATCCTGATCCCTCTTCCCTGTTTCTTGTCCTATACTACCATCAGGCTTATCCATTTTGATTCTTCGACTGGTTCGATGATGCCAACCTCAAGCATCCTGTCGATCTCATATTTAAATTTCTGTTTATATATGGGATTCAATCTATATGGTCTTTGTTTAATGGGTCTTGCATCAGGTCTGAGTGGTTTCTTCATTTCTCCTAATTCTCTAGCTATGCCTTTCATCTCTGTAAAGGTTGTGGGAAAAAGGTCATTGTATTCGTACAACAATTTTGTGCTACTATCTAGTGTCTGTTCATCCCAGTAATCTCCAATGATGACCATTTTGGGTTGCTCGATGGTCCCTATGTTAACCTTCTTTATCTTGATTGGCATAGACATGACCTCTGACTCTAAGGGTGGTCCTTCCACATCTCTCTCGCCTTTGAATTCTTCGATCTGAATATCGCGTGGATCATCTTCCTCCGTTGCTTCCTCCTGTATGTGGTAGCATGACAATAGATCCTTGACTGTCTTCTTATTTCGTTGTTGTACCTCTGTGATAGCTTATAATTCCAGTTCTTCAATGAATATGATGTTTCTAATCTGTTTCAGGGCCGCGTCCATGTTGGGGTTCTCATGCTTGAATGAGAAAGTGATTGTAAAGTTCTGTTGGAGTGTCACCCATGTCTTGGTTTCTTTACATATTTCCTAGTCCGTATACCAATTTGTTGGTATGCCCTCTAAAGTATAAATGAAGAGGTGAGACCATTCCTCTGGTGGTGTCATTTTCTACAACATTTTACACTCCAAGTGTTCTGCTGGTGTGCCTAGTCCATCATATTTTTGTTGTTTGTTACCTATCTAATCTGCGTCGAACCTTATGCACAGTAATCGCTTACACTGGTACCAATCTGTGATAGTTTCTTTGTGTGCACCCCACCATGTTGTGGGTGTAGCCTTTAATGTTAAATCTAGTGCTAGAAATCTCTGGTTTTCTAATACTTCGTCTTCATATTGTGTCAAGAAAGTTTCCAAATAATTTAGCCCATGAAAACTGGGTGGGTCTATGATTTATGTGCCAATCCACCGTACTGCGCGGTCTATTCTGGCACACCTTCTCGTGGATACTTCATGTATTCTTTGCTTCTAGTTTTATAACCCGTTGTCTGAGTCTATTGTACATGAAGTAATGCTCTGCCAACTGAGTACCTCATCTACAGTTGGGTTTATGTAGTCTGCATCGTGCACAGTTGTTCTGAAGAACTGGCCAATATCTTCTAAATCCAAACAAGTGGGTTCTACGAACCTCTCTCCTTCTGATGGGTCGAGCAGGTCTATGAACCTATAGTCCCTCGACTCAAATGTCATTTTTTTGGTTTTTAAGTTGATTATGGCCTGGTTGTCGAATGCCCAATCCATACCAAGTAGCACCGGGTAAGGTTTGGTGTGGTCTACTATTTCAATGACTTCAAAGTCTGCCTTAGTGTGCACACCATATAGATCTACCATCACTCATTTCAGTCTACCTATTGGTAGGACTCTATGTTGGTTTGCTATATTTAATTGAACAGTTGAGTATCCTAGTGTACGTTCTCCCATGCATTTCCATGTAGCTTTTGGTAGTACATTCACTTCAGATCCTAAATCTAGTATAATATCTCCCATATTGAAATCCCCAATGTTATCATTTAGTCTAAATTCTCTACTTGTTCTTCTTCTTGTGTGTAGGTGGTTGACATTTTTCAATTCTGGCTTCTGTTCTGTTTCGCTACTACATTTTTCTAGGATGTTTTGCAATATTTTGACAGATGAAGGATCACTTAAAATTTTGATGCATGATTGCAAAAAGTCTTTGATAGTACTTACTTGTTCCTTAGCTTGTATTCTGTTGGTATGGTCCAGTGATAGTGGCATTTCATATTCCAGAGCTTCCTTTCTCTTTTGTGCAGTTGGTGCAATGTTCTCCTTCTGGAATTCTTGTTGGGCTTCTGTAAAAATCTCCTTCTCCTTATGTGCATCGAACTTCTTCTTGGGGTCAGTGTTCTTCTTCACCCATTGGTTCTGCGTTGGTTCTTGTCAAACTGCGCCATTTCCTGTTTTCGTTCCTCCTTGAGTGACTATGTTGATGTTCCATCTGTCATCCCTTGCTTCGGCTAAAATCCATTGAACATTCTGGTTATTTTGATTCCTTTTTTCCTGGATATTTACAAGTAATTTCAGACATTCCTCTGTATCATGTTCCAATGCACAACAATACATACAAGTCGTTGGTGGCAGTGGACACTCCCATGCATAATGTCCTAGTTTCTGGAAATTATGACATGTGATTGGTCCTCTACCACATCTGAAACCTCCTCTGGCTTGTCCTGCTCCTCTATATGCTACACGATCACCTCGCAATGTGTTATACTGTGGTCCTTGATTATACTGTGCAATATTGTACTGGGGTTTTGTCGGGTGGTACTATGGCTGCTCGTTATTGTACAACTGCGACATAGTATTATATTGTTGTTGCGTGGTGTTATATGGGGTTGGGGCTTGAGTGAACTGTGGTGTTGCTTGCTCAATCATCATTTTTGCATGTACATTGTATGTGTATGATGTTCTTTCCAGCATCAGCTCCATAGTTATGCAATATTTGGCCGAATGACTTGCAAAAGGTGTAATATGAGTTCTTTGGGACTGTTTGGTATTTTTACATCATCATGCAGTGGTAAGTGTCGTGACCTAGTTTCTTGCATATTTCACACCATAATCCTCCCTTTGGTAGTGGTTTTGGCATCCCTATCTCCATATACTATGATAATGTTGGGCATTCATTCTTATGGTGTCCTTCCGTCCTACAGGTAGTGCACCAAACGACTTCTCGTTTGTCCTTGTTCTTATTCTGGTTCAATTGAAATGTTAAGTTCTTCAGATCCTCCTTCAGTTCCTTGATATTCGGGTCTGTCTGCTAGTACAGATTCTCTTCCAATTTCAAGGCTTCCTGTAGAGCCTCTGCCTGCGTCTAAAACTTCTATTGTCGTAATGGATATTTTAAGTGTGGGAGTAGTGAGTTGAAAAACAAGTATCGGTGATGCATATCGGTCATAAGGTATTTTAACTTTCCTTTTAATTGCTTGAATCTTTGATCAATCTCCCATACCGATTCTCCTAGTTTCTATCTTATTTCAATCATCTCATTCATGTATTTATCTTCTCAGCTCGGCTTCTGGAACTCATTTATCAATAGTTTCTTAATGTCATCCAGTGTCTTTGTCGTTCTGAGAACATTGTTCATGTCTAGACTCATGTACCAATATAGTTCTCGATCTCTTAGCGTAATCGCTAGCTGCACAAATTTGGTGTCTTCATTAGTGATCTTCTTTACTTCCCCTATATTTGCACAAATGAACAAATGCTTCTCAATGTCTTCTGCCGCTTCCCCTTGGAACTCTAGTAATTTGATAGTAGGATTGTGTCCTACCATTCCAAATACTGAGCTACTCCCTCCTCCGCGTAGTGTAGATACTTGACTAAGGTTGCCTGAATTGGCTCCTCCAGTTGTTTCCCTTTGTGTAGATGTACTTCCTTCTATCGGACTTCCTCCAAACTTTGGTTGTCTAAACGGTGGTGTTCTCTTTGGTGCATTGGTCGCACATGGGTTTATGGGTTCCACACTGACATTAACATTGAAGGGATGCTTGTATTCTCCTCCTTCTCTTGGGCCTCTTTTTTTCCTCTCATATGTGGCGTGAAGGATTTCCTCAATCTGATCCACAACCCAGAGATCCTCTACCTCTTCCTCATTGTTGGCCAAGCCCTGCCTCTCAACTACAACTCTCTTCTTGGTATTCACCTTATATTGGTAGGGTTCTCCGCTACACATCATCCCTGATGATGCCAAGATCCACTTGAGTTGGTCGTCGTCCTTCTTCTCTGTATCCTTCCCTCCTTCCATTCCTCCTCTCTCTATCAGTGCTTTCCCCCTTCTCCCATGCGTTCAAGGAATTATAGTTGTCTGATTCCATTGTCATTACACCTTTGTTATATATCAATATCTTGATAGAAGTATATAGTGATCGAATGTACCTTCCTCTGGGTCCTCGTAGGAAATCTTGATCGGTTGTGCTATATGAATTTGTTGTTTCTACCGCAAATTATGTGATGAAGCCTGCCACAATATTGTCAAGCCAAAAGTCGACTGCGCGGGTGAATTTTTTTTTCACCTGCTGCAGCGGTTGGATATATAATAGAGTCCAATCTAGCTATTGAATGTGGTTCATCACGTGGTTATATTTTAACCTTAAGATCCACTACTGTAGTAGATGCGGAAAATCACAGAAAAAGACTTCGTGTAAATCCGTAAATACGTATTTATCCAAGTATTTACTTGGTGTGATCCTGGGGTTTCTATTGTATTTCTGTGCAAAATCTATTTCTTTAGTTCTCAAATGACCCTCGATTTATTCTCTCGTGGGGTTCCAAGGTCTCAACATCCCCTTCTAACGGCTCATTTATCTTCTGTTCCACTCCTTCAATTCTTATTCATTCCATATCATCTACTTAGTCCTTTCTTGTTCATCTTAACACGACAACAAAACCATTTATTGGTTATCAATTCCCTTATCAGGTTATCTGAATCATTGACCCAGGGTTCATGTCATTCGGGGTTCCAACAAAGCGTCTAAAACTATCGACCCTCCTAGTAGTCCAAAAGGAAACACAAAACCTGGAAGGCACTGCACAGTCTCACCCGAGATAGATTTAAATGGGTGGCTGTAAGACTCAGTTGTTCACAATCTAGGATAGAGTAGGGGACATGGGTTTCTTGATTAACGCTAGATACCATGAGCTGTAAGGGAAACTACTTATTCCTTAGAGTCGCATACGTATATCCCACAGTGTAATTTAAGCAAAGTATAACAAGATTCGTAATAATGTATTAACTCATTCATCAATATTAACCATTAATTGTTGAAATAAAGAAGAGACATGGATACATTCAACATATTAAATGATTATAACCATGTTTCACCCCCTCCTGGGCTACTTCCACAAAGATTTGGCTCTTGGCTCTTTTATTATGGCAGTTCTTCATTCTCGGCGCCACGCGCTTACAATTCTCCACAAAGCTGGGTAAGATCTATGTGAGGTGAACTAGATCGCACTTGGCTCTACATCCTATGGTCTAATCCTCAGATCTACCCTCCCTCATATATTCTTTGCTCAATAACTTACAAAATCGGTTCATACAACTCAAAACATTAAAGGATTACTAACAACTACTTGTAACCAACCAACCCTATGTGATACTTTCATGTCTATATTTATACATTTCGGGCTCTTCATCCTTTTTCAGAATATTACCAAAACCCTAACCCTTATTACATTAGGCCTTTCTCCCATACATGTGTTGTTCCTCCTCCATCTGTTGCTTTCCTTTGTGCACACTTTCTTTCATGCACGCATGTTGTTCGTTTGTCAGTTGTTACTTCAGGTTTTTGCATGCTTTCTTTCCCATGATCGTTCTTCTTTCCCCTTCGGCCTAGTGCCAACAAAGTTTAAAGGTTTTTGTAACGAGCCCATACATGCCCACATGTTCACAATCTAGGACAATTTTGAAGCTTTCTTAGATTAAATCACACTAGGGAGTTAAAGGATTGGTAAGGACCCACATGTCCACATGCTATTTCTCTAGGGACTTTAAAATTCTGTAAGGCTGTACCAATGTAATTTAGTAAATTAGGTAATCAAGATTTGTAAGGACCACACAAAGCCCACATGTAGCAAGGTGACACCTAATTTATTAAACATTTGGCACACTTTCACTTGTTCACACACAAAGTCACTAATCACTCACATAGTTTTATCTAGAAATCGTGGAGGTTGAAGTAAGTTTCCTCCAAAGGGATTCTGAAATGCCACACCCTTTTCTTGATGAAACTATCCACTCCCACTTAATTTCAATGATATTGGTCCACACCCCCAATCTCACAAACACCCACATCTAAATTTTTTCTAAAAACTCACTATGTTTTCCTCCACAACAGGTGCCAAAAGAATTTTTTAAGTCTAGGTAGGATATCAGGGGTAGGCATCCAAATAACTTCAAGTTATCTGGTTCTCACATCTTCAAACAATAGAAGTTTTCAAATAGGGTACTTTAAATCCTCCAATTCAAGTGTTCCTACACCATAAGGAAGGGAGATACCCATGCAGGGTTGAAGGCCGAGGTCCAATTGTTTTGTGCGTCCCCCCTTGAGGCACCCACCTCTTGGACGGGATCCAACCCATGACCCATTTCTGAGGCTGAAAATCTAAATGCCTCACTTTGAATGAGGTACCTAGTGACCAAATTTTAGGACATCTACCTAGGTGGAAATCGTGGGATGCAATTGCACCTTAATCAGATTTTTTGTGGTTATTCGGAAATATTGCCACCTCTTTCGGGATATGCACCCTCTACCCCTCATTATAGTTGATTGTTTCATCCTTCACTAGTTCCTCTTATGGTGGCTTCAAACCCCACTGTTGAGTGCTTTTGGAAGGTCCAATGCTATTTGAGAGGAAGGACATTACATATTTTAGGAAAGGAGCATTTGTTTTCTTTATTCTCCCACGCAGACAAACTCCACCTATCTACATGTATGCTTCTTTATTAATTTATGTATGATACTCTTGTGATTACATATGATAATGAGATATATTGTGACAGGTTCAAAAAATTATATCAAAGACTCTTGTTCATTTATTGCTCTCATCACCATTTGCACACATCCACTTTTCTAATCAGACATCATAAGGGACCCACAGAATCCCCATTGTTCCAGATGCTTGCTAAATCTCCCTCCCTATCTAGGGTCAGTTCCTAGTCTCGCCAACTCATTGGCTCCACCTTCTCACACTCCTGTGAGTGCTACCGTCTTGGGATCCGCTTTGATTGGTTCTACTTTACTTGGGTCCACTTCCCAAAGTCAACCATACACCCCCTTTCCTTTACAAGGAAGTGGGGGGCACACTTCTTCTCCAGGAGGAAGTACAACCCCACCTAAACCCCCTCATGGATCAGGGACACACAACACTCACGCCATGGCTAGAACTAACCCTCCTCAAGGGTCTGGTACATAAAACATTCCCAACATATCAGGAATTAATCCTCCACCACAACCCCATATGCCATACTTGGCTTCCCTCAATATACCGAATCTAACTAATCTCACCAATGATCCTATTTTTCACAACCCCATGTGGCTTACAATGCCTACAAAACTTCCTTTAGACATCCCCAAATTTGAAGGAAAAGAGGGAGATGACCCGACCAACCATATCATGACCTTCCACTTATAGTGCTCTTCAAACAACATCATGGATGACTCTGTCTGATTGAGAATATTTCAACACACACTCACTGGCCCATCAACCAAGTGGTATGTAGAAGAAAAATCTGGGTCCCACATGACATTTGAATCTTTGGCCAAAGCATTTTTTACCTTCTTTAAACTACCAATCAATCATGACAATGGTCTCGAACTACTCTCATATTTAAAAAAACCTTCGCTACACACATCGCTAACCACATTCATGAATGGCATCGGTGGCGTAGTTTATGAAAAGCAGAAGCCACCAAGAAACAATTCTTTAATTGGTTTCTCAAAATACTTGTTTTCCTCCTTGCCAAGGATATGGTCGCCACCTTCCCCCAATATGAAGAATAAGATATCAACAAGGCTCAATAGTTCAAGCTCATTTATTCGCAGTCAGGATACTTATATACGGTACTACCTAATGCCCCGAGACCCATGCCATTCGGCCAGGCCAAACCTGAGATGTCTCACTCCATGGATGGATTGATTGGTACCACTACACACCATAATCCACACCTCCAACAACCACCTATGTATGGAACACCTTAATATCCTTCATTATATGGAGGACCCCCTTTTTTTCTTCCTCTCCCTATCAACAACCATACCATGTCCCCCCCCGTCCACCCATAAGTGGACCCCTGCTGGCCCCCTTGACGCACCCATTTGTTCAACTTATTTCTAGAAAATCCTCTACCATTGCTTACAACCTAAGAGCTAGTGAAAGTGACACACCTTCCTATGTACCTTATGGATCATTACCACAAAATAATATGTACTTCCCATTTCCTGGTCCTCCCTAGCCCATTGTTTCTCCACAAGGCCAACCACATGCTGGGGTTAATTTTGTTCAGCCCTCTCCCATTCAACAATATCAAAATTTTGAACAGCTAAATACAACTAATCCGACACATCATTCAAACAATGACAAAAAGAAAGGAAAAAACTGAAACAATAATAATCTAGGACCAGGAGGGGACCAAAACCACCCCCAACAGAACCAACCGGCTGGGGGAAACCAGAACCAGGGGAACCAGAATGCCCAAGGGGGAAATAACAAAAAATGCCAAGGGAATAATAACAACACTATTCAGACAAACTTCCCTTGTTCCCTTTGCTGTGAGTATGGCCATTATACCCACCATTTCCCCGAAAATGTTGATTTTAAATGGATGAAAGAATCTGGAAATGGACAATGTTCCCTAGTACCACCTTATCCCCAGCAGGCCCCATAACAATATGTGCAACAACCCCCCTCAGTTGTGTTAATAAACCCCATAACACACCAAGGGATAATGAACACCCAACAGGAGATGCATCTGGCCCCACCACAGATGGGACAGTATGAAAACCTGAGCACTCCTACAGATCTCACTATCCTCCTCACTAGTGAGGAAGAAGTCATTCTACAAATGTGTAGTCATCAATACTGTGCACCCTCTGAATCTGCTCCCGCTACCTCAGAAGAACCCCCAGTCACAACTAGACCACATTTGATGATTTTGTACCCTAATACTGAAACACCCCTTCGTATTCCTCGCATTCCATTGCAAAGAAACGTCAACAACCCTCAAGCTAGGGCATCCCACAATTACAGCCTGGTCAATGACTTGGCATAGTCTCCTCCCACCATGTCGGCCTTAGAAATCCTTCAAACCTGTCCCACTCAATGGAAATCATTACTTTCCTCCCTTGGGGAAGTCGACCCTACTGACACAATACTCATCACCTTCGATCTTGATAGCAAGGAACCCCGTCTCCTCTCTCTGGTAGCTTTCTAGATATTAGTTAAAATATGAAACATCATAGTTCATCATTGTATCATTGATGAAGGTGCATCCACATGCATCATGTCCAAATCTGTATGACAAAAACTTGTCTCCCCCGAGCTCATACCATTTTCCATCACTTTCAGAGCTTACGATGGACGATCATCCTCTCCTAAAGGGATCTTTCCAAATGTCCTCGTTGAACTCACGGGAAAGACTATCCTTATTGACATTGAAGTTATCGACGTTCTGCTTGATTACAACATTTGTTTTGGGCGAAGATACATGTATGCGATGAAGGTTGTGGCCTCTTCCGTGTTTCTCACAATGATGTTCCCCCACAATGGGAAGATCATCACTATCGACCAAGTGTCACATTACGAGCCCAACCCTTCCTCCAACATCGATAATATATTACCTTTTGTTCACACTAATACCGAGGCCTACCCACTTATCGAGATGGATCCCATAATTGTTAAAGACTCATCCTTGCTAGGGACATACCATGGAGCACCTCTGCTCATACATCCCTCAACAGAAGTATGTGTCATCTCATCCAATGGAATAGAAACTGTAGATACCCTTCCTCCCATAGAGGCTTCATTACTATCTGACGTCCCACTATTCGTAGAGATCCTTCCTTAGGAATCCCTTGAGAACCCTCCAGCTCCCCCTGTTCCTGATTATACCCTCCCCCAAGGCCACATTCTGGTTTAGGAGATAGTCCCCCAAGCCATTATCCAAATCCACTTTATTTACCCCCCGCCAGTTATACAATCTTTCTAGGTAGCTGCAATGCTTACCCTTCCCAATATGGTGATGGAAATTCGAGTATGGTATCTACATCCACCTGAGATGGTCCCTCAACTACCCCTCCCTCCCTAAACAAAAGGAATCCCGATGTAGATTCCAATACTTAGCCCCACCATCCCATCCACACCCCCCACTCACTAGCACCTCTTCTAGAGCTAGGGGCATACCTCCTTTTTCATTATGTGATAGATATGGACACCCCACTAATTGATCCGAAATTGGATCCAGAAACCTGATAGGGCTTGAAAAATGCTCAAAAATGAAAGTGCTCGGAATGTGACGAAACCTGTGTCATTGCGTCTGTCTCGTCTTCCTGATTCCGGTGGTATATTTACTTTGTCAAACGGGCTCCGTATGGAGAAGTATTCGCGTTCTGTCCGAAAAGTCAAACAGGCAAAAAAGTGGGTGACTGTACAGTCCATACAATCCACGTGTCATGTTGACTGTGCATACCGTATGGTCTGTACCGCTCATGTGGAGGTTTCAGAATGCGACACGTGGCAGCCTCGGATGACGACACGTGGCAGCACCAGGAGGCGACATGTGTTAGGCGGATTCGTGCATACAGAGGTATAGTTGGACTAATCCCGAGGTGACATGTGTCACCACTGGAAGGGTGACACGTGGCACGGGGTGACGTGGCAGGCTGACAGAGCATACGACAGGGCTGACGCGGCAGATTGAGGTGGCAATATGATAGTCGATGTGGCAAGCATGTGGTCCAATCAGCGTTCGACACGTGTCGTGGTTTGGTTGGTTTTTAAGGTGCCACGTGGCCCAGTCAAGGGCTACCACATGGCACCCCGTGATTGGTTTATGGTTATGTGTTAAAATTGTTATGGACTGGATTCGAACCGTGGACCTACCCTCCTTCTAGCGCTTTGGTAAAGTCCGTCAGGCCAATAGGCCACATGGTGTTACTTATTAACCAAACGACATAAAATTTATTTGAATTAAAACAAAGGTTATGCGGTGGGGGAAAAGGGCCAGGGCTTAGCCCCATCCCTTCGCATTACCACATGATCAGACCATATAACTGACGGGAGCGTGGATAACCAGCGAGAGGTTGTGGAATAGCCCATGGTTCCGGGCCTAACCCATATGACCCGGACCTTTACAAGAGAGCGCGTGGGAGGGTTGTTAGCCCGAGATCCCATGCCGATCCCATGGGACCCAATGCTGAACCGACGAGGGTGCGTGCATGCAGAGGGGTTATAACTATAAGCCACGAGGTTCTATTCGGACACCAAGGAACCATGAGTGGGAGCCAATGGGAAAGGGCCAATGCACGAGCGCTCGGCCACATGGGCCGACATATGACCAGGAATAAAGGGCGCGCGCCAATGGAGGGGGATAGCGCCCAACAAAACTTTATGAAGTGGGTTTTTTTAACAAGTTTTGGTTTTTTTATTATTAATATGCCTGTTATTAGCAGATTCTCTCCATTTTTGTGGGATATTGGGCATTTTTGGAGGCCAAATTCTTGGAGGAAGTTGGAGCTGAGCAACCAACTTCAAGGCTATATAAACCAGGCCTGTTTGAGGCCATTGGAGTCAGTCAAAATAGAGTTATGCTGAAGAAAATCCAAGCCAAAGTCAGTTTGATGCAGAGAACCTTTTGAGGAGGAGACGATGTCGAATCATTTCTAGGAGCTCCGGATGTCCGTTTTGCGTGTCGTTTTCTTTGCAGGGTTCTAGAGATCTTAGAGAACATGACCAGATCAGTCTTGTAGCCACTTGGCATTGTAGAGATGTACTTTTGAGCATTTGAACATAAATAAATAAGCCTCCCCCACAGAGAAAAGGCCCAGAGACGTAGGCAAAAGTTGTGTCGAACTCCGTTATCAATCTGCGTGTTATGGTTTGTTGTTTATTCTATCATTTCAGATCTACATATGTGTATTTGGATGTTATAATTATTCTTCTTTCCTCATTCTTTCACTAAGTTTTCTCAAATCGTTAATTAACGCATGCAAAATTAAAAGTCAACCATAGTCATTTAAAAGATCCTACGGATCAAGTGGTATCAGAGCTAGTTGACGTTTGGATTTGAGTTTTGCATGTTAACCAGGGAAAAGCTATGGCGTGGTGAAGGCAAGCTTGTTGCAGAGAATCCATTAATTGGATGAGAAAAAGAGCTTCTCACAAAGAGAATATGGCATCGGAAGAAGGGATTTCTCAAGAAGAGAAAGAGTTCCGGAAAACATTCCATGCTATGTCGGAGATGGTGACAGTTTTGTACGAAGATTATTTAGAACGGAAGCGACCAGTTTTGGGTAATTCTTCAAAGGGAAAAAGTGAAGAGGAAGAGGACCATCCTCACATTCCTCCTTCACCTCC